>JABASD010001408.1:0-40980 GCA_019776165.1 Pogonognathellus flavescens
CATTTAATAACAAGGCAATTAAAATTCACTTACTGTGGTAATATCCTGAATTAATTCTTCAGCCACATCTTCAGGGTAGAACTTAGCACGGAATCGAAACTGGAGGGGCGATTCCTTCTTAATATCTTGACTCAGAACCTATATACCAAAAATACATTCAATTTAACATTTTATTTCTCATGAACACCGTTTTCAACATCAATACAAATTATAACACAATCATAGTCATGCTGTAAAACCAAAATCAGTCTTCCTTGTCCATTAAAGTGAAATTAATTTTTTATCTCTAAAACGTGAAACAATTAAAATTATTTGTATAAGAATAAGGTCACTCTTTCAGCACAGCACTTCCTACTAGAGTTACACATAAATACGTCTACATTGTGTACCTAAGGTACACACATCACATTCAGCAAACATTTAAGGGAATTTCCGAAGTAAGCAATCACATTCATTTATTTACATGAATTGGGGAAGAATCATTTCATTCATAATTAGTGATAGGTTAAAGGTAAGTGATCTCATATCCAAATTCATAGAAAACAGAAATAAACGTGAATTGAAGTAACACACATTCCGATCAATACGTTACGTGCTCTGCTAACAAACCTCAATCCAAAAATGTGGCTAACTCAAACGGGGTCAACTTTAAAAAGGCATCAACACAAGTTGGTATTAATCTTCTAGTATTCCGCAATGTAATCCGCTCAAGTTAACATTGACAAACACATATAAATCATCCCACTTCATTTACGTTCCCAGTATACACATCAAGTCAACTCAAACCATACAGTCATGTGTGTGTACTATTGTACATTGTAAACTCCATAGCAGACATCATCACCACCACCGTAAAAAGCAGTGCTTTATTTTAACACAGATTACAATACAACAGTTTCAACTCAACACTCGACATTACAAACGAGTGAGCTCACGCTCTAATCAGAGCAAAACTATTCACAAACTGATAACAGACAGCAATTGTCTTTCTTCGTACCTTTACATTTTACAAACATAATAAACAATGATGGAAAAATACAGTACGACTGAAATAAATAAATTATTCTTCAGGTACATTGGACACTTTTGGTGACAATGGTTTAAGTTTCACCAAAAGTGCAACAAATAGGATGATTTAGTTAGTATAGCATAGTAGTAAACGTTTAAAATGTCGACATTTCATTTTCATACACGTGTATGCATACAACAATCAGTTAGTTATGGAATTATTCGAGATTTTAATTAAAATATATAATTAATTATTAATGAAAGGGTGAAAATAGTAATTCGAAATAATCTGAACTATATTCTAATGGAAAAACATGAATAAAACTAACTACTTGCATACTGACTACTTTGATCAACCTATAGTGGTAATTGATACCTCAGGTTTTCCCAGATCGGGGCAGCTAGCACAGCAGATCTATTTTAGCAGAACTGCTGGGGAAGTGTCATAGTTCAACAACGATTCTGTCATCCGACCCAGCCCAGGGGTACCGTCTCGGATTTACATTTTTGCATAAAAGACGACCCCTTACATAGTCACAATCACAACAGCCCAGAGATAGAGATTTATAATTTATAAGTTACAGTACACATTACTATTACAGAACAGGACAACAGGTACATTACAAGTAGTACAGCAGTTTAAAATGAAAGGAACTATTTAATGAAGGGAGGGTGAGAGAAAGAGGAATGAGCAGATAGTAGTACCAGATCAGCATCCCCTCTCCGCATAATTGTGCGGACAATCCGCTCAGTAAAATTTTCCGGCTCTTCCTTCACCACAGATCCATTTTCCCAAAAGCAAGCATTAGACACAGAACAATCATAACATATTATGGATATTAGAATAATACAATTACTGACCATTGCCCCAAAACATCATCATCATTAATTACTTATTCATTCTTCTGTCAATTACTGTCAGTCAAAATTATCATACAGTATTACTGTTTAGCCACAAACGGTAAAAACTGTTACACATTTATGAAATACTTTTCAATATTACGTAGCGGATTATATAATAAATACACTTGTGCAATGGTTACGAGTTCAAACCGCAAAAGTGTAGTGTACCTCTGTACCTACTCGCAGTACTTTATGGCTTGTCAATGGCACTTTGGAATTTTTTACCGAGAACTCAAAACATATTTGGTTATATAAGTTGAAGAAATGTTAAACTGTCATAAGAATTAAAAATGTTCCGTTAAGATGACTTGTTTAAATGTAAATCTCAAAATTATACTAAAAAAAGTATTCAAAATGTAAATAAAGACAGTTATTTAATGTAGCCATCAATAACATTTTCATTTACTTATATGACGAATATGAAGAAGAAGATTCGCCAAAGAAAAGCTTAAAAGACTTGGTTGATGAGAGGTATGTGCATATTTTGTCGATTATTTTAACTACCTTTTTATTTAGCTTTAGCCAGGTGGTGTAGCCTTTGCTATCTACATACTGAAGTCCAAAGAACCAAATTTCTCTTAGACCGATTGTCTTGACCACTTGATCGAACAACTGTTTTCCTGTTGTCGATGGCTGGATGGCAAACTCCAGCTCTGCATCCATCGTCGTAACGCGAACATTGACCTAAAAAGGAAAAAATTACAAATCAATAAGAATTTCACACAAAACATTTTATATCTTTAACAGAATATCCATGAATTTCATTGAAACTAATTTATACGATGAAGCATGCACTTAATAAAAAATCTTTGTTGATCTCACATTTCATTTCAAAACATGGAAACACATAGAACTGTTCTGTATATACACAGGTATAATTCCCTCATGCGAGTTTTCAACACTCTCTGGAGGTAGAAATTGCATGTGAAGCGTGTGCTGGTCATATTATTTTGCTAGTTAAATATTAGTTCTTAGTATTTGTCAGTGTGAACTGTAAACACATATTTTATTATTATTCATCTTCAATTGGAGCATCATTTACTTTTGTTATCCACGAATGAATGAAAATGAAATACATAACGCAATTTTGTTATTTACAGATATAGGTAGCTGTCTGCGTTGTTGTTTCCTCATGAAACCTATTATTACGCATGCATTACGAATGCTGCTCGCATCAAACACGAAGATATACAAGGGAACCAGAGAACCACACACCACGTAGAATGCAAACATTGCAAAAATGCGAATTATTCATTTTATCTGTGGATATAATATAATGCTCGTAAAGATAAAGTATAGCATGACTGGCATGGGATGACATAACTTTCAGCGAGCGACCTTCACCACAAAATGAGACGAGTATTCAGTATTGTACACCATACTTCAAGAATAATCCATAAACACACACAAGTAATAAGTTTGGCATTGGGAAAGGCGAAAACAAACATTAAAAGAACCTGAATACTCAGTTTATAATATAATTTCATATGCTATTATTACAATACTTCAATAATTTCTACTATACTCTCTCCATTTTCAACTCTCAACTTGAACAAGATGGAAAATGACTTCAAAGTCATAGCGCTTAGTGCAAGTCGTTTTTACAAGCATTGTAGATTGCATGTATCTAATAATGTGTGTGTATACATTTTAAATGTAACCCTATTCCCTTGAATACAAAGAGAACTGCATGGTGTATAATATTTCTTTACATGAAATGCTAAAAAATTAAGTCAACAATCTGTCTACGATGACGAGACGACAAAATGTTATGATGAGATGTTTTTATGTAACGTATTACGCAAAGATTTCAGCTCTTAACAATAATAACCGCCATCAATAAGGTATTTCTTGGCATTCGTAGATACATACTGACAGATAATAAAAAATTAAACACTAGACATAAAAATTGCTTTCAGACAACACAATTTTGTATGATCGCGATTTCATCCCGGTACGACCTACACATTACAGTAATATGCAAAAAAATTATTTCATTTCATTTAATCAGTAGGAGGCAGGACACCACAAGTGCTAAAAGTGTAAGCAATGCAATGCGATAATCTCATTTTGTCTGAAGATACTTAAGTAAAATCTTTAGTTGAAATAATACAATTTAATTTGATTTTGTTTGATAAGAATTTTCAATCACATTGTACACTGAATTGCACTAAACGAAGGAATGGAAGGAAGATTAGTGGCAATAATTGCACTGTCAACAAAGTCAAAATGAAAGTTACCCTAACAAGATTATTTATCACCTAAAGGAGCTCAAAATACTTTTTCGAAGAATTACTTACGCCTACAGTATAGTACCACCTGTTAAAAAGCTAACTTTACTACGTTCTTCGGGAAGAAACTATAAATAAAGCCAGATTGCCCAAATAATTACTTATTACATGGTATAAGCCAACAAAATAAAGTTGTGAGCATGAGAAATGTTGATGACTAGCCGATATTGGCCGTCAACAAACAAAACATCATGCAATTCTTCTTTCTTCCATACAAACTCCTACACTAGCCAAACTTGTAAAATAAGCACTAAAGGCAATCGCCAATCTATTTGCGTATATTCCGCATTACTCTGATGAGTACTGGAGTTAAGGTGAGATCATGGTTTGTGTACAATATGATGACGTCCTATTATGTACTCTGTGTGTAAATGTAGCCTTTAGCCTTTGCAATAATAATACGATGATGCTATCACATTTATTTACAGAACAAACAGGATGTGTATAAACAAGCAATGGAAAAACATCACCATTTTCTATCCAGACATCTCCATTTGCAATTCATTTCCCGTATATACATTCTGCGTCATGTTAATTTACTATACTGCTAACAAACTAACAATAAATACCAACTTCTGCTATTGCTGGTGGAGGACAAATTGACACTCAGCTACCTATATACAATTAATATGGCAAATTCTCCAATGAAATTTATACAACAGAATTTAACAACTCATTTTATATCGAATAGTCTCTCATAATAATAAAATCCATTTTTTACTGACATAATATACACTCTTAAAGGCATTCTCTGCTGTGTATACTGCGTGTACATTGAAATTAAGTATAGCACAAAAATAATTACATTTGTCATTCATGTAGCGTTAACAGCGTTTCAAAAAGTGATTTGGCAATTTGGCATTGTAAAAATAAAACCTATCCATAATAGTAATCTATGTACATCAATTAAATATTAAATTTAGTTTAGTGTCTCAATTTACAAATCACATCACACATTTACACACACACGCTTAATGTTACAAGTTTGCAAGCATATTATAACTAAAAACTGCAAAACGAAATAAAATTCAAAACAGTCGAGTAGAAATGTTATTAATAAAAAGCGTCCTCCGCTCCACGTATTCACAAATAATTGAGCACAGGAAGGAAATGATGAGTTTCCGATAATAACATTGACTTGAAGCATAATACCTAATAATGTTGTGGCCCTACCGATAACAGACATACATAAAATGAGACGTGCCTGTATACAACAGAGGTATTTTCATTTACTTTACATGACAGAATGCATATTTATTACTAACATGTAAAAGGAATATAAGAAACAAGAGAATACATATACAACAGTGAATACAGTGGCTACATGGACCGTTAACAGTAAACAAGAGTTTTTAATGAACAATTTTCAGTCTTTCTGTCTCTACGCTATTTTTAACAGCATTTCCTATCCCGTATTATCAATTTTTGTACTACATGATGTTTACAATATCTGACCAACTGACAGGAACTACTAGATAGAGTATAAATACCTCCAAGTGCAAGTCTGTGTAGATAGAGAGAAAGAAGAGGGATGCTAAAAGACAACGGCTCACTTTAGACTTCCATCAACGACCAATTCAATTCTCTTTAGAGTCTCATCCAACCGACAAATATGTCTTGAGGGTAGAAAAAACTTAAACTCCCCTACTGCATTATTATGACACAGACACACAACACACCTCTAAACTAAAGTCACAATATTCCTCACATTACATGCTTAGTGAGGGTGAACAATGAGAACCAAAATAATAATCTCAATACTAAATATATACACTTGCATACAAATAATCCCACTTGCTTTCTATTTAACTTAAAAATATGACATTATTATTAGAGAATGCCTATACATATTTGTAAATATACCCAGAATGGTTTGCAACAAGAAAATGGTAATAAATATTACCTAGAATTACTCAGCCTTTGTTACCATTAATACAACTATTTAACTACTTATCATTCCTATATAAATTGAATTCACACTCTTTAAGAAATAATTCGAAAATGAATAATATGTAAATCTGCAAGAGAATACTTGTTCCATCAATACATACATCTTCCATATTATTTTCATCTTATTAGCCTAAATATAAAACTAACTTAAATATACTGCGCCATATAACTGTAATTGAAGTACAGGCGCAGGCATGGAAAAAGTTAATACAGAGTACATAGACCGAAGAAAGAAATAATAAAGTAACTGCACATACGATTTCTATGTCAGTAGCACTTTTGCATCCATTTCCACAACAGCTTTCAATAATTATTCCAAAAAAACAACAATGAAAATGAAAGCACACACGTAAGTCTTTGTTCCCACAGATGAGAAAGGAACAAACATGAGAATTGAAAAGTAAATAGCAACCTGCACTCTTCGTATTGTTAGAAACTCAGAAGAAGTACAGTTTCAGAGTTCTGTTGTTTCATTCAATAAAGAAGAACGAAGTAAAGAGAATGAGCTTACTCAGCGTTACCATATCGGTACGCTTTAATGCAACAAAATTACAGCAAATGAAATGACAAGGTGGAGACAGATGGTTGAACAATACAGACTGATATCTCTTACAAAACCTACAGACAGATGCTTTGCTTTGCTAAGCATAATTTAAATTTAATACCTCTGACACACTGCAATTAATTTGGCATCCAATAAGCTTCATATCATGAAATACCCATCTGATTATTTAATTCTCTCAAAATCCAATTTCTTGACAATAAAGAAAAAATACACTTTAATTTTTAAAATAAATAATTTAATAAATATATAAAACTGTGTTTGCAGGAAAACTTTACTAAATATAAAAGTAGAGCCTAGGTAGTAATTATAGGATGACCAAGTTTGTATTTTTCAAGGCATTTTGTAGCCTGTAAGCTAAAATGAAGTTAAACTCTGCTTCATTGTATGGTCATTCAATTAAGCGTTAGTTAGTGCATGCCATACTGAATATAGAATACAACCTTCTCACGTGAAGCCTAGTTTTATAAAATAATATCGCATGTAAATTCATGCAAAACAGATAAAACAAAGCAATGCTACTCTATACTTAAAATGCCATCATAATAATATAACATCATTACATTATGGCATACCATAACACGACAAAATTTAGATAGTAAAGCTCACAGCTCACAATGATGTATTAATACGTGTAATGTTGGCATTTCATCCAAAGGGTATAAAATATAAGTACCTACAGCCTATATGAAATGAACACATAAATATACATAGAACTCAGGTAAAAGAATACATTTTTCACTCGTAAACAACTATTTTAACTAAAAATATGTTAAGACACTTTTATATATCACTTGAGACTGAACATGTTACACAAAATCACTCATTTACATGTAAAAACAGAAAAGTGTTTAAAACATAAAATCTAATAATTTCCACAGGACAATTACATACATATGATTTTTAAATCAGCTGCATTTATAGCTTAATATCAGCTATAATGTCTTGTACTGCATTTTCACAGCACGAGAATTACGGACAACAACGATGCTAATGATCTTATCATAAGAAAGAAACAAGTTAGAAAAAATTGTGGAAGAGGCATATAATATGTTACACTGCAGAATAAAGTTCTAATTACGACAAGTCTTTCATTTGTAATTTTGCAATTTGCAATAGAGAGGGTTGAATGGAGTAAAAATAAAAATTTCGCTGAATATAATGCATTAGGCTACCATAGAACATTGCATTGGTACACACTACAGACTACACACACAGGTATTTAGGTATACACACTCACGTGCACAAAAGTCTGCAATGAATGATCAATGCAATATTTTAATGCACATAGAGCAGTTATTTATTTATTTAAATTTACACTGTGGCAGTGGTATAACGTAAAGAGATAGCTCACTTTCTCACATGACATATTATTCACGTCAGTTTACAAAACTTGCATATTAACTGGCATCATCCTTTACAAAGCATTATACTAAGTTATCTGAATTTACTTTAGGTACGTACAATTAATTTTTTTATATTGTAAGCTCAAGGGAAAAATCTTGAAGATTATTGCATAACAACTCATGGAAAGTTTAAGAGTTTTTCCTTCCAAATGTTCAAACTGAACATTATAATAGGAAAGACTCATGATTTTATTTCCATCATTCCATCAAGCTCTTCTGTTACAATGCACTGGTCTGGTTTGTCTGGAATTATGGTAATTAGGCACTGACTGTTTATTATATAAAAACAAAAGTCTAATGCTACATCAACCTGTATACTCAGCGAATGTGTAGCAGACTTAAATAATGCAACAGTATAGTAGTGAACGAGTACAGCAAACTGAATTGAATCGGAAAATTATTTGGAACGCAACCTTCAAATCTCGTGTACAATGATAAAATAATGTACTTACGTACATGCATATGTAATAAAAGTAAGATATTACCCCATCCACATACATACCTCTCTTCTCTATACCTATTCCCCGTGATATTCCCATTCTCATGTAAAATGACGTAGCAACTTGATTATCCTACACACTATTACTGCCAGCAAAATAATAGGTAATACCTAAATAATAATTATCATTTTATTAATCTACGCTGGAATTTTCTGGAAATCCGGGTTCTAAAATACTTAAAAATAGCTTTATCCATATACTAATACAACCTTAAGTGTGATAATGGTAATTAAAAAGTACTATAATAACTTTCAAGCTTTGTTTGTATCCTTTAAAAATATTTCAACCCGTTGTCGAGTTGTTTTGTAACGCAAACATAAATTCTGTGAGCTGGAGTTGTAAAAAACTCACATAAAAGGATTCATGAATTAACAACCATGTCATGTATGTGTGGAAAATGTAAAGTGTGCTTTGCTATGATTAGTTTCAGCTTCAAACGCCCAAAGGACTACAACTAATTTACATAAATACATGAATGTGCATTACTGACTGCAGCTGCACGGGCCAACATAAAACATCTTCACGAGAAAATGTGAAATGAATACCTAATCAAAATCGCCGTGTAATAATAGTGTGTTTAAGCTCTTGTACATACAGGAAAAAAATAAATTCTCATTTTGCAGCAAAATATATAATACCTAGAGAAAGGCAAAAACCTATTCTCTATACAAAATTGTCTTATAGAGAAATAAGAAAATGTAACCCTTGATGTCAGAAATGAAGGAACTCTTGATTAAAATAATTAAAAATATTTTGTGATCCAGTATTCTTCCATTACTTAACCAGTAACGACTGGTATTTGTAGGTCTAAGCGAAAGCGAATGTCTAATCTAAAAATGATATTGACATAATAAAATATTATAACCATACACCCACGAAACAAACGAAATGTGTATACATGATCTCAACCTAGAACATGACATCATACAAATGACGACATGACATTAGGCACGAGGTTTACTTTGCTATTCATTATTCAACTTATTATTTAGCCATTTTATTATCGACTCGTGTGGAAGCATTAATAAGTAAACCGTCTTGTCAATTTTAGACCGATCCGTCTCGCTAACAAGATGAATGGACAAAAACCTTAACCCGATTGCATTTATTTCACCAGCACTCTCTCTCCGTGCTAGGTGCTACATATACAGTTATTATACAATACAGGTTTCCTAATACTGCTTTAAGCTTAGCAATATAATTCTATCAAATTTATTCTACACTTATGCACAAGTCTATACAAAGCCAACTTGTATGTAATAGAAACAAAAATTACTGCCGAAAGTAAACATCCTAAAATACAGGTTTTAACTAAAAATAATTTTACTTCTGTTGTATCAACTCAACTTGTTGTTGACTCTTTTGAATATTCTGGAAAGTGCTAAGTACTAATTATTGCTTATATGCATAACATAGGAAAAACCATGAATAAAATCTACTTTAACAACCCTTGCTTTGTATGACTGTAATATTCAGAGAGTTTGCAAGTTGTGCTGAGAATAACCTTAATTCCTATCTCTAAACTTTCCATTTTATTCAATACCACGTATGAAAATACCTTCGTTCTAAACTAAAAACTAAAGTTTCAGTTCATTACTCGCTGTGTATTACATAGATATTATTTTTCTACATAAAAGCTGAAACATAACAATGATAAATTAAAATAATTAAAACTCACCGAACGACTAGAAGCAACCATTTTGACAAATGATGATTATATATACGATAACTGAAGAACAGGTATATAAATTAAGTGTGCAATTCTAGCACAAGAAGAGAGATTCCAAAAACTATTTGTCAAATTATCTTTTTCAGCAGTAGCATATAACACAAATCTCAAATACAAACAATTTTCTTGCAAAAAGAAAATTTACAATGAAGCTCAAGACACGATTTTCGCTTCACCACGCGAGAGATTCCACAAAAAATGTCCTGAACTCAACCACAAAATCTGGGCCACTGCTAGAATCGCACACAATTGCGAAAACAAAGTACCAGAAAGTCTCAGAGTGTTTTCATTCGGACGACGACGCTACTCCTACTGACTGTGAAGCCAGAGAATTGTAACACAGCCCTTTTAGTCTACCTACTACAGCTATGAATCATAAACAGAGAGAGAGAGAGGAAAATTTCTTTGGAAAACAGCAGCTTGAGCTTATTCTATACCAAACCTAAAAGCTTACACACTGAGTCAGGGACACATGCACAGGTACATGAACGATACACATAATGTAATACACGTACATAAGAAGATACCCAACATACATCTCTTCTACATTATAATTATATGTGGTGGAATATGAACAAGAGGGTTTATATTATATAAAAGTGTTTTTAAGGCAATAGAACAGGCAAATCCTAATAACAGGTAACAATACCCTAACCAACGCAATACAACTCACAACGGCTTAAAAACTGCTGTGTATAAAAAGCAGGGCATTTTACTGCTCATTTCCCATTGCTATGTATGATGTGGCACATATTTTCACTGTAATTCAACGTATGCACCTGGTGACGGTAAACCCCTGTATACAACGGACAATATTTTCTGCTTGTTAAAACTTGACTTCAAAAGTACACTCGTACTTCTGACAATTTGTATCTGCTACACATAGACATAATGTAAGTACACTGTTCATTGCTATTTCCAGTAGAATACAAATTAAGTACATTCATGCACAATTACCATCACAGTAATTGAATTCAGAGAAGAAAAAATTAACGTGAGAGTACTGTGGGCTTAAAATATAATTTATTATACTCGACTTGACAAATCAAGTCAAATCAACATAATAAGAAGCAAATAGTACATAATTCTAGTCTGGTACGACATGCATGTGCCTGTAAATAGAAACAGCAACCTTCCCATACATTGCGTTTGTATACAGAGATAAAATAATAAGAGTTTATCTTTATATCAATACATAATACAGACATAACATGAATGAAATATTTTTTAATGCTAATGCTGCATTTAAAGCTGAGCTAAGTACGAATTATTTTATAATACGTAATGTAATGAAACAGAAAATAACGCAGTTCACAGCAAGCTTTATAAAAGCTGTATATACTTATATATAAAAAATATATATACTCCTATTGTCCCACAGTTCATTTATCTGTATAAATCTTTCATATTATATTCTTGCAACGGAGCAAACAGTGCAGGGTACACTGTACAGGAATGTGGCATTAAAAGTATTATAATATTAATTTATATCTGCTTACACGTTATCATAAAAGGATTGTAATTTATAATGCATTAGTTTAGTACCTACATGATTTACAAAGTAGTAATACATTGTGAAGAAGTACTAACTAATATTATAATATTATAATGTGCTTAACCAATGCACTACCTACATAACTAACTCTAACAATAGACACTAATAGCCATTACAAATTGTACTACGTACATGCACTGCTTCTATTTTCTATGACAGAAAAGAATACAGCACAGCTCGTTCCACGCTTGCCACCCGCTACTTGACTTTAGACAAGTTCACCTCGAGTGTTCCTCTAATCGCTTAATCCAGGAAAATGTATGATGTCATACAACACGAAAATTTTATTGACTGTATTCTGAAGATGATGCTATCATGAATACATTTACTACAACCTACATTTTAGACATACGTACTTCTGTTTCATGCTATAAGATATCATAGCTATCTAATATCTATAAATAATTACTACAAATGACTGCATCATGCACAATGAACAACTGACACATATGTACTATGCTTTTGCGTGGGCAGAGAGAGAGAGAGAGACAAAACTTCTACGAAAAACACATTAGTAGAATTCAAGGGCTACTGCAGTAAAACTGACAAACTCCGTCGTGATAATAATACAAATACATTTAGCAAGAAGTTAACAATAGCTTAAATAGATAACAGTTTTTTATATAGCTTGTTAGCTTTATCCAGATCCCGGAAAGAATTACAGGATCTAACCTAGAACCTTCTACCCATACCATGTCTTGTCTACACATGATCCACTATATTATATAAAGCAAAAATACACGAATTATTATACAATATATCAATGTCAGTTTATAAGTCGCAGTCTAACCGCCAATCTTCATAGAGCTGCAAATTGCAAACAAGCAAAAAAGTAAACATAGACAGATGTTAACGTTTACACCGAAATGCGAAACCGAAGTTGCTCTGTAAAGAAGACTCGATGTGAATATTTAATATTTATATTATGAATACCATTCTAAAAATCTTCCTATATGAAATGCTCTCCCATAGCTTAAAATTATTTTTGCGTAAAACACATCGTTATAGCTGACACTTGCCGCAGCCTGTTAACACATAAACAATGCGATATAGCTATCTTATGTTTAGGAAAAACGTTTTTAAGAAAAACCGTCTTGGATACTTTACACGAAACAATAATACCTAACTAACTAAATAATAAAATCCGAAACGTACATTATAAAACAAAGGCTAAATTCAGCAGAGCAAGATTTTCCTTACATAGGAAGCCTGGAGCAGTTATATCTATCTTCGTGCAACTGCAAGTCTTTATGAATACTAAAGACACATTGGCGTTCTGTGTAGCACTGAAATGCAAAACCGTCTTCCTCAGCTCTGAGAACATCTGTTGCCTTAGTCTACATTTTTTGTCTGTCAAATAGACACAACTTTATAATGCTTAATCGTAGCATCTCTTCTAGTTTCTCCACTAATAAATGGTACAGTGATAACGATATAAAGATGTATCGTTAAGTTATAAAAGAACATCTGGATTTGCTGATTCTCACTCTAAATTAATTCATAATGACACGGTCATTGTGCAGAATCGTCTCATCTAACTTGTCATATACTTTCATTACGGTTTCATTTTCATTAATATGGAACACACAAACATGATGTCACTTTTGAGTAAATGTCAACGGCAGTTCGCGATAATGCGATCAGAGTTTAAGGTGACATCATTCATTTACACTCACTAAGATAATATTCGCACACTATTACAAGATATAAAATAATACGCACAAACATAAAAGCATTCACTCATTCAATTCGTACGTTGTACTTATGTTGACGTTGCCTATGTACAATAATATGGCGATGATTCATTAAACTTCCTAATATTTCACAGCATGAAAGATTACTTTGTAATCACCAGCATTAACATACAAGAACTGACTAGTTATTGGACGTGAATGGCATTTGCCTACAGAGAGCAGCAATATGAATACTCTGCAATTTAATTGCAAGTTTGCAAGACACTAGTAAACATTAATGATTTTTATTACTTGTATACTTGTACCTAATATAAAAACTTGTCATGTTGTTTGGCTTAGTGACTAAAACGAAGATTGCTCAACAAGGATTTCAGCACTTCCGTGGAATGCGCCGCTACAACATACTATTATCTTTATATATAAAAGCAAAGCTATTCCAATAAAACGCTATTCGTGTGACTCAAAAACAGTAAAAACACTTTGACCTTTGACGTGTCAAAAAAAATATTGTCCTACAAATTGAATTCTTTCCTATTTCTATTTTACCTCACTATATTAAATTAATTAATAATAATTTTTAAAAAATTGATACTTACTGATTTCGGCATTTTGAAGACTTTTCAAGATTACTGGGTAATACAGGCAATACAGAAAACTCCCTTCTCCTTTTCGTAAACGTTGTATTTTTAACAAGCACCAAATCACAAACTTTTAGGTGAAAGTTGAAACTGAAATCACATTCACCGTCCGCCGGGGCGGTGTCCCGCAATCCAATAACAGTTGTTTACTTCGCACAAACTATATCTACAAAAACAAACATTTGTTATTAAATAATGAACCGAAAAAGTACATTACACGTTTTATTTATAGTCGAACATCACTCACGCTAACATCCTATCCTAACTTTGTTTAAAGTGCGTGTCTTTATAAAATATTCATAATTTACCTGCATGCAAAATTACAATGAGTACTACTGCTACTCTTTGATTCATTCAATCATTCTAAAAATGACGCCATATATATTAGGTGAAAAGCAAATATGTAATCAGGTCAACACATTGCAAAGTACACAATCGACAAATAGCCAAACACATAAAAACAGTTTTAAAGTGATTCCCACAATCCCACATCCAATTTATGAAACGCCACCACCTTGAAAAAAATCAAAAGCTTCTCAACTAATCTGTACTGAATGTAAAAACATTACAATGAAAGAATATAGACAATAAATACAGATTAGTGTGATAATAAAAGTAAAAAGCCACTATCATTATTAAATGTCATACATACACCGAGTATAGGTAAACTAATCAATTAAGCACTATCTGGACTATCTACGTTACTATATTCTGATAAGACATAACTCTAAAACGATATTATATTGTTTTAAATATGAGAAATAAGGAAGGATGATTATTATTCTAAAATTAGAGTACAATACCTATTACCTAAACGCTATTATTATAAAGATAAGATATATATGTAGGTACTGTATTTATAATCATGACATAATGAAAGATAATGTGTATGTAGAGTACAACCTAGTTGTCACTGATTTATGATTAATTGTTTGAATCGTATTCATTTAAAAACGTGTCAATTTTGATGTAAACTGGTCATCATTTCTGATCTGAGAGGAATATTTAATGTGCATTACATGCATCGAGCATAATAATTTTGTATACTTAGTTGCAAAATAAAATATTGAATCTGTAGTTACTTCCGTAACAAAAAACAGGTGTGTGCAATTGCAAAATAGCACGCATATCGTAAAAAACGAAACATTTACTTTACAATTTACAACATCCCTTTGCAAATGAAATAAAAATGATGTTTAAATGTAAATATCCAAAATGAAATATTAAATAGACACTTTCGGATTGCAAATAAATGCAGCTTGTGTAAACTAAAAAGAGAGTGCATGTTATTCAAAGAATATAAACATTTGGAAGTTCTATGTAGTCAAAAGAATTGAAACCTCACTTAACAATCACTAATCTTTAAAACTTGGCATCTAATGTAGACTTTCAATTAAGTAAAGTCAAACAAAGTGATCATCAGACAAGTATGACATCAACATTCCAATAGTTTTTAGCAGATCGCCTAGAGACATTTTACTGTAGGTATTTTATTTGTACAAAGTATAGCTAAAGCCACCATAAGTAGTACATCGACTCATCTCTCTCTCTAATAAGTAGGCAAGTTAACTAATCGACTATTCATGGCATCTCTCGTTTCATTCATTGTCCTTTCATTTGTTCCAAATGTGAGGAAGACGTTGGAGACAAATGCTAATTTCGTTTACAATTAAAATTTCACAATACGCTTTAAATTATCACATTGACACGTTTTTGACAGCTGCTAATTACAAATCAAAATCAAACGTCTTCAAACATTATTGGGTCACATACAATACAATTTTAACACTTAATTATCCCTATTAAAATTAAAAAACAGACAATTAGTTAATTTCAATACGACAGAAATAAAAAACAAAATTTGCACCACTTAACAAATAACACGGCATATTTCTACCAACACACCTTCCATTCACTACATCAATTCAATACAGCACATATTATTCATCCCTTACAAACCACAAACCATTCCTTTGACCTAATAAAAAATACTATTGGTGACAAACGTCAAAAAACGGTTTTGCAAACATACCTGATTGAAATGTTGTGTTGTTTGTGAAAGACAAGGAAGATTTGCGTGGTGACACCAGTTGATTTTTGACAGTTTAGTTGACAGCGACAGATTGATCAACTCCCGGCGACTTTTTACTACAAAACACACATTAAATGTTGAATGTTAGCGTTCATTGAACAAGTTGCCAATTCCAATTCCCAATCATTTTTAAATACGCCTTACACATATATATTTAAATATGAATGAAATCAAGTATAATAAACGTATACTTATCTACCATATAATTTGTACAGATTTGAAATTAAGGTTACCAGTTACTCACTGCTTAAATAAAGGTGATACACCAAAAACGAGGAATAAGGAAGGAACACCCACTTCCAATCCAATCCACTATCCAAGTTGCTAATACAACTTCTTACAGAAGTCAACTGGCTGGCTGGCTGACTCTCTGAACTCGCTCGGGTCGGCCTGTTTAGCGTATAGAGCTTTAGTTTGCTTGAAACTTGAATCTTGAAATAAAAGTAGGTTCAATTTAACCATCTAACACAACATACATACCATAATATTATATCTATATACAAATATATCTCTATATAGAGTCATAAGCTTATACTTTACTTCATACAACCGCACCAACAACTAAATACATTCACGCAACAACATCAATTCAATTGCAATGCAATCGCAAATAACGTGAGTAGCTTTAGCTTTTTAACTTTACAATATATACAGAGATACAAAAGTACACAAGATACATCCAAACTTCTATATACTATGCACAACAACCACCATTAAATGTTCAAACATACAACAACTGTATTTTACTTACCACTACTACTCTCTGACAGAAATCACAGACGCAGACTACACCTACAGACAGACACCAGAAGACAACTCACGCGTTTAAAGATAAGACATTATTATACGGTCCATCCGATTAATGTAAATCCAGCATCCAAAAAGTAAAGGGGTGAGCAGGAACAAAACAATCCTATGTTTGTTGTCTGAAGATGATCGTGCAAACGTTCGGCTCTTCTTCTTTTACTTCTTCAGTTGCATTCAATCTTCTTCCTCTTCTTCCAACATTAAATTAATGTCAAATATCAAACATCGAGCATCAAAAAGCTTTTGAGCGGCAGACGTGTGACGGACGGCAAGTCGACCTAAATCAAATGCAATAAAAAACGCACATAAAATAAATTATGCAGGATAAAGCAGGATTATTATTTAGCCAAAAATCTATTAATTAGCAAGGTAATTAACTAGTTACAGCTTTTTGAAGAATAGTTTGTAAAAGCAATGGCAAACACAGCAAGCACTTTTTTAACATAGAAGATGATTAGTCAAGTGCTCGACAAGCTTGTGGAAAATATTGAATTGAATTGCGTCTTTCACAGAATCTCTCACACGGGGAATGTAGCCGCCACTTTTTAACATCGGCGTTCTACAAATTCACTTTTTGACAACTTACAGGTGCCTGCAACATATTCAGCAACCTTTCATATTTTATACCATATATAGAGGCTATGGTGTATGCATAGGATTATGAAAGGTTATCGGACAAAATGTGGAATTTATACTGTGTAACATGTTACAGGAAACCTCAAACCTGCAGATTGGCTGTCGTAACGCGCCATATATTTAGTCTTCAACCCGGGGGATTTGTGAAACGTGAGAGGAGAGTCAGAGTCGAAGATCGTCGGAAGACAGAAAGTTAAACCCTGAAATTTTAACTTTTTGAAAACTTTCAGCTGTAAACAGTATAGTAAACTACTATTTCACAATTCACAGTCAAGGTAAGTTTTTTTCTACCATTCTTATGGTTGTTTTATTTTATTTTTATTTTTAAAATTGTCTTGCAATAAACAGTCAAATTAGTCAAATTTAATAATTAATTAAACTTCAAGCATGTGAGACATAACGATTGAACATTCAATCTAGGGTCAAAATGTTAAAACCCGTTTTGGAGTTTGATTTGATGTTTGAATACTATGAACGCAAAAAGGTTTTATATTTTTGGTTTGTGGGGATGTTGATACGTTACAATTTGAATCAGAGTTGGAAGATTTAATTTTAAATACAATTTGGTTGGTTGTAATTAACTCAACCATATATTTATGATGTAATATTTTTTTGATAGTTTTGCCACCTCATCGATTCTGAAGTTCGGATTACAGTTTGTGTAAATTGACGATGGCGTCCGATTCGTCGTCAGTTCCTACGGAGGAAAAAGAGCCAGCCGTGAAATTAAATGGGGTTGAACCGGTTGAAGCCAAAGCGGTTGAAAAAGTGGTGGATAAAATTGTATTTCCTCCTCCAAGTTCCTGGTACAGACCTCATATCGTCGCTAAACGGGATGATATGTGGGCTTACATTGGCCTTAATCTAGTTGTCGTTGTAAAGCCACGTAAAAGTCCATCCACCCAGAAAACTGTCCCGGAGCAAAATGGCAATTCGGAGGACGATATTAAAAAACCTGAACAAGATGGAGGTCTTTGGCCACAATTTTCTTTGGTTGGAATTCAAAGAGATAAATATGCAAGCATCAGCTTTTGCCAGGCGAAGTATGAAGACTTACCAATTGAACAAGCAACATTGGTTACTGGGTGTGAAGGGGGTTATGTTCGTCTTTGGGATGTCAATAAAAATGCAGCTATGGCATATCATGATAATCATAAGGTACCTTGGTTCTTTGATGGATATTTATTTTATTAAATTCTCTTTTTATAATAATGTTTATAATGATCAGTGCAATATTTTGCAGATTAGTATAATGTGTAATTTCAACGAATGTTTGTATTCTGAATAGAAATCTCCTGTTACTGCAGTTGAGTGGTCACCCCGCAATTTTTCTATTGTTTATTCGCTGGACGAAGAAGGCTGCTTAACTCTCTGGAATCTTAAAAAGAACTCCTTACAAAGTATGTCTTTTGGCAAAGTCAACCCCAACTGCCTTTCGGTGAGTCCAACAGAAGATAACATCATTGCCATTGGAACCAAAGGGGGGAACATTTTCATCGTTGAAACTGTTGGTTAGTCGTCTGTGAATTAAAAACTGTCATTTAACTTTTATTATATCATAATATTTTTATTATTATGTAGGAATTTATTTATATTTACCATTTTTTAGGAACTGGCAAAATTTTACACAAAATGAGACACGATGAGGAAGTAATCAATGTGAATTGGTGCCCTCGTGGGAACTGGGAGGCTAGGATTTCTTTTAATCAACGAAATAATAAAAGTATTCTAATATCTTCTATATTCTCCGTAAAAACTGCAACGATTCGAGTGTGGGATAGACAAGGAAAGGACATGGCTGTTTTACCTATATGGGACAAGGACAACCAAAAAGACAACTATTATTATAGAAAGGCGACGAAGTATTTCACTAGTACTTGCTGGGCAACGGATCCAAATACCGGGAACCTAATGTTGATTGTTGGAGGAAAACAAGGGGAGATTCTCGCCTTCACAGAAGGATCTGTGGCAAACGAAATCCATCGCATTCATTCGAACAGTTTCATTTTCGGCATTGTTCAATTTGGTGATATTCTTTGGTCGCTTTCCTACGAGCCAGTAATTGTTGGTTGGAATTTACGAACCAACCAAGTTGAATCAGTGATTCCCACTTTTCGGGGCATTGCGTCAATGATGTCGTCCCCTGTTGAAGCTTCGAGGGTTGTCGTCGGAGGTATAGATTCATGCATTCGTGTTTTAAATGTGCAAAGTGGTTATCCTGAATTAACATCTGTGAAAGCTCCTACAGTAACCCACAGAATGAAAGGAAAGATATCCGCCGTAAGTCAAACTAAAACATTTATTGTGTTAATTTTGGTACTTGCTATTAAAATTAACTATTGCTAAAGATTATCGTCGGGATTTGTACAGGTAGCGTGGCATCCAACTCGTGAAAATAAAATAGGTTTCGGAACGGATGAAGGCGTTCTTGGAGTTTATGAGTGGAAAGAGGACAATAAACACGCAGTAATGTTCGATCGACGCGTCAGTGGTACCATTTACACTGTAGATTGGGGTCCTCCATGCAATTACCCAGGTACATAAAAACTTCAATAAGAAGTTTTGAAAATCATATTAATTTACTCGTTCTTTTGTTTATATCAAATTATATTTAAAGACTTGTAATTAATAAATGTTCTTGTTCTTGTAATTATACAGATGAGACTCAACATCAGACGGATAAATCCAAAGATTTCATGCTCTATGCTTGTGGCGGCCAATCCGTGTACATGGTTCATCCATCAAAACACAGCAATGGTAAAGTAAAAATTATAAATATTATACCATTTTCATGGATATACATAGGAAATACACGAGTATTGTTATTTCGTTTCGTTATTAGCATTTATTTATTAAATTATTAAAATACTGAAACTAATTGTGTGTATTTGATATAGCTTTGGTCAATGTCTCGAAGATAATAGAAATGTCAAACCCGGGAGCACAAAAAGGGAATTCTGAGCAGGACAAAGCTTCAGAAATCCGTTGGTCACCCGATCGAAGTTACCTTGCTGTTGGATTTGCAGACGGGTTAGTGTGAAATACTATGAATTTAATGACAACGAATATGTACTAATGTTGCACTCAATCGGTTTTAACTAAAACTTTTTTTATTTTAGTCGTATTGAGATTTATGCTCCACCCCATTTGAAAATGCGATGTTGGATCAAATGCCACGGCAGAGCTATTCAATTTTTTGCTTGGCGTGCCTTTGACTTTTTAGTTGAACAAAGAGAGGCCAATAGTAAAGAACGTTGGTTTGCATCAGCTTCCAATGATGGTACTACCCGTTTATTTAATTTGGAGGAATTATTCGAAGAAGACTTCAAAAATTCAGTGACAGCTGAACCACTTCAGTTAATAAGCAGCGCTGCTACTTTGCAAGGACACGGTGGCCTAAGAGTGATTTGGGTAGCTTGGAGTCCACACGATAAGGACTTAATAGTCACATGTTCATACGATCGCACAGCTATTGTAAGTCATTCATTTCTCCTAATTGCAAAAATATTTGCTCATTGTACAGATATACTGAATTTGTATGCTTAACTGTATGTATTGTCTTAGGTATGGAACATAAAAGACGGATCTCACATTTCTCGGTATATGGAACACCAACATCGGCTAGTTGTATGCATGTTTCACCCGACTGACCCTTATAAAGTAATCTCATGCAGCGATGAACTGTCTCTAGACTATACTGTCCATATTTGGGATTATCGTGATCATCCGTACAGAGCAAACTTCCCTAAACGTAAAAAAACTTTGGGGTCATTTTACTTGTATTTATATTTAAATTATTACAAAAGTGTGTAAGAAATCTTCTAATTCAAAATAATTGTACGTATTCATTTTTAGTTGCCAAAAGTGCTGCTAAAACTAACCCTCTAAAGGCTGTTAAAGAAGATGAAACTTCTGTAGCTGATTATGCTGGAGAAGACTTGAGAGCAAAGGCTGTGACTGGAACTGCGCATATTGTTCAGCTTCCAGACAAAAATTTCGTAATGCTGCATCCAAAAGCAGGTATGTCAACCACAACAATTAAATATTAATTTTTTGGAACACTTTGAATCGTGTTTGTTGAACCTTAATTTGGTGACTATAACATTTACAGAGGAGAAGGTGAAGTCCAAATTAAAATCGAAGTCACGAACTTTAATGCCAACGACTTCGAATGCGTTGATAAACGCAAAACATTCCTTAAATCATGAAATTAGATACATAGTGGACAAGACGAAAATTCCTACGAAAGTTAAAGAATCTACTACGGCTGAAGTTGATCTTGAACGGTCTTTACCGAAAATATCTCAACAGGAGTTGGAAGATTCCATTTCCGAAATAGTGGAACCAACGTCAGCAGAGTTAAGCAATGGTATTGACCTTGAAGACCCAGTTTTGCATTTAGGAATTTTGGGATCCTCTGACGAATGTCAGAGAGCAGTTAACGCGGAAAGTAAGAACATTTGCTGAATCACCAAAAAATTGTTTATTAGAAATTGAATGGATTCTTTACTATTTATGGTTTATTTAGTTGGAATTCACAGGAATAAAGAAAATTGGAATGCGGCTGCTCAACTTACCGAATGGTCTGGTAATTCGACAGCTTTTATTCGAGAAGCGATTGCTGCTGGCCAAGTCAATGAAATGATATTATCATCAGCGTCTGTGATTTCAAAAAAGTAAGTACTTATTTATTTAAAGTACTCTTATTTTATTTTATTTTTGGATTTTTATGAACTTTTACTCTTCCCTACTTTAAAATTGGCTTTATTTTTATTTAGACTTTATTTAGAGACGATTGAAGCTTACATTACCCAGTTGGTTGACCAGGAAGAATACTATAAGGCTGTTCATTACATGCTGTTGTCTAATCAGTTGGAGAAGGCTTTAGAATTACTAATGAGCAAGAAAATGTTTCGTGATGCCGCAGCAATCGCCAAACTTCGTCTTCCAGAATGCGACCCTTTGATGGTGAAAGTAAATGAAAAATGGATCTACCAGCTTTTGTGTGATGGCAACTTTGAACTAGCTGCAAAAATGTATGAAAAAATTAATCTATTTTTAATATTTTATGACTACTTTTGTTTTAGTATTCATTTCCATCTTTAACACTACTATTTACAATACTTTTAGTTACTGCTCAATGAAACGATACTCTGAAGCCTTGACTGCCATTGAGAAGCGCAATCTGCCTTACGCTTGGAAAGCTGGAGTATACGTAGCTTCTAAAGCTAACGATACTAAGAAAGTGGAAATGCTAGGAGTTAAATACATTCAAGACTGTTTATCCAAAGGATTTTATGATGAATGTTTCGAGATTATTCAAGAGATGACAGCCTTACGGGTAATCATGCTTTTCAATAGAGTAACAAGTTTCTCTATTTGTATTCTTATATGGTTAATAAAACTTGTGTTTCTATTTATAGTTCATGGTACCAATAGTTGCGGTTTATCAATGTATGCAAGAGGCAGTTTCTAGTCTGAAGGCCATTTCTGAATCTGATACAGAGGGATTACAGACGTGGAAAGAAGTGTTGTCGGAATTTGATGATGAAGTTAAAGAAATATGGGAATCTCATGAAGTTGACATGGAAAATCCAGAACTGCCCAAGAAAATAAAATCTGCTCTCCAACTTGTCATTCCTCAAAATAGCAACGAGGTGTGTGCATTTCCATTGTGAATCGATAACATTACTGTGTAAACCTTTCCTATTTCCTCTATTTGGTCAAAAATGTATCGTAAAATCGATTCTTTATTATTTACAGGCCTTGCAAATTATTGTGAAAAATATCGTTTTGGTTTTAATGAACGATGAAGACAAATCCAACCGTTTAAGCGAATGCTATAATTTAGTAAAGGTGTGGTGCGAACCAAACGATCCATTGATATTTTCGACAGTGACAAATTGTTTGGACTGCTTGGCAACTTCGAAACCCGAAAAGCGCTGAGAAAACGACTGATTCAAGTACCTAGTATTTCATTTTACTTACACACGATACCTGTGTTGATCAAAATGTGATTTCATTTACCTTGCCAGATACAGAATAAATTTATTAATGTTAAAAAATACTTTTCTGTTTCTATATTATATGCAAATCATTTTCCATGAAAAAGACAATCTGTAATTTGAAATGTGAATTTATTCTTTCGGACATGATTTACAACTTTTGTTGAATACATGTGAATAAGATGCACACCTAAGCGGTAAATTATACCGGACGGTATTGGTGGATACAATATAAATGGACTGTTGCTAAAAGATAATGTCATCGTAATTATAAAGTGTATAATATTATAAGCTTGTTATAGGAATGGGCAATTTTTTTGAATTATTACATCAAAGATCATTGTTTAAAACTACACTTTTTGGATCATGATGCTAATAACTTACTTTCCACCTTAATCTGTTTATACTCCGTTGAAACATTAAAAGATAAATATTTTCTTGCCTGTACTTTAAAAAAACTGCCTTGAGATTAAGACTCTATCGTTACTTTCTTTCAAAGTAAGAGAAAGCATTCCTTTTATAATACATATATGACCCAAATTTTAAGTCACCTTCTACATTAGTATCTATAAAGTACACTCAAGACGAAACGGAATGTTTTATTAGATACTTTTTTCGATTTTTCCCGTTTAACTCTTCCCAAAGCCGTAATCTTGAAGCTGAGAATTTTCTACAGACTCTGTTTTGTTTCACAAAATACAGTTACATATAAAGCAGAGTATTATAATAAGATTATCATCAAACTATTACAACTCGATTAACTTACAAAATGTCCACGCAAACCGTCACCATCACGTAAATCATGTCAGGTATGCGGATTATTCGATAATACTTTATTTATTCTATCGCTATTATTTCATGATGCCTATATGACTCATCCTTTAACTTGCAAAACTTAACTACAATTTTTACACTTAGTTTAACATCAAACATGCGAAGCTGCTTTAAAAGCCAACGTATAGATACCAAGCGATTTGTCTCAATTACAAAGATTGCACCCTTCCTTCTTTATATATTTTAAGTATTTTTCATGATTGACTAGGGTTAGCTTTGGTGTTCATTTATGATTTGATTGTAAACGCACCCTCCCCCTTACATCCATTTCTTTGTTCGACTTACTTCTGTATAGCGTAACCAAATTATTTGCTTATAAATGCTCCTGGGGTCAAAAGCATACTTAAGTATATAAGTACATAAGACAATTAGCACGTTTATATAACAAATATGACACAAAATAGAACTGCCAGTCACAAAACACACAACGCGATTATTATAACAAATCAAGACTTACAAGTTAACAAAACTTTAGCGAACTAAAAATACTTTATGCGCGTTCGTTTACTATATGCTAACATTTTTAGAGATCGTAAGATATACGTAAGATACAGTACAGTTATTCGGTTAACGTTTTATACAGAGTTTTACCAGCGCTATAGCACACAAACGCTACCGGAAGAACACACACACAGATACACCTAATCGCCTAATTAATTGCTGTTTTAATTTTCAGCCACAATTATTTGTCTCTATTTTCTAAGACTATATTTTTAAGGATTTGGCTCATTCACACAAATCAGAAGTTAGAGTGACATTTAATTTTGTTTTTAGCTATAAGACTATAACTATGAAACGAGACTTAGACTAGATTCACTAGATACATTACATTTAGTGGCAATTTAATATTTTAGTGAGTACATGAATATGGAATGCATAATAGTCAATTTTCATGTACCTCCTTCTGTTGTGACTGCACGTGACATTTAAATGGTAAGAAATTATCTGTTGTTGGTTGTATGCATCGTAAAACCCTGGAAATAATTTTTGCTGGAATGGATTTGGTATATACTGCACTATTTCTGTATAATGGCTTAGGTATATATAGGTACTTAAACTTTAACCATTTACATATAATGTTACTACTCGTGTAATGTATGTGGTATGGTATGGGTTTTAAACAATTTGGTAGACCTGACAGTTAATTTGTATTTAAAGTTTCAAGTTGGCTTCGGCTTCACTTTTAGTTTGGCTCCTTTTGTTGCTACCTTTTATATTCAGTAATTAATTCAGTAGTTTTCATCAGTAGTGGAACTGATTGTTCGGCTCGGACTTAAGTGCAGTAAGTTACATATCTTGTAGCATTTATATGTACTAATTCCCTAATGCAGAGATTGTCATTAAGTAATCTAATTTTTCATACAAGATACGATACAATACAACGTAATAATTATTGTAAACTGTATATGTCTATATAATTGTGTATAATATATGCAGTATACAAATTACAGATATTTCTGCATACTACTACTGTACTAATATGTAAATAGTTTATGTTCAAGCAAACTCAAATTATTATTACCTACTCAAGTGAAAGTAATAATCAGAACCATTAATTTCATTTTATAACACTTGATCCTTATACCTAAATACGATTCGACTAAAACTAATCTAAGGTATTTAGATCTCTGTATATGAGTATCTTTGATTTGAAGATTCATAATTGTTTAATATCAATATTAAGTTGAACTATTGCAACTGCATTGAATTATTGAAATTGTTTCATTTCAAACGTTGGGTAACATTAGCCAGAGCTACAGCAAACGCTTGAAGAGCAGAGAACGGGTATTGAAAATCCAATGTGTATGCATTTCCGTCAATCCTGCCAAACTGCATTACCTGGTGTACAAATTTTAGTAGCAATTAGGTAAATTGAAAAACTTTATTTTAATGAATTAAATTCAAGTGAGAGATTTATTTTTATTGTACAAACCTGCTTGCCACGAAACTCAATTTGGAAGTTTTTAGCCGACTCTTGTGTAACTCTTCCTCCGAAATCCAATTGATAAACTTGAGAATTCTCATTCCACATTGGAGCTTTATTATGCATAACGAATTCTCTCCTTCGAGCAACCACCGGACTATTTTCAATATTGTGGATTTTCTTTTTCCTTAACTGCTGGAAAAATAATTAATCCATTATATAATACGTCCACTTAAACACGAACTACAGTTACTTAGTTAGTATTATATCATAACCCTTTTAATATTTAACTATGAAATCGAATTGGAATATTCCTTAGCCATTTACATATATGAAATGTCCCTTATTGAAAATTTTCTCCAAAACCATATCAGATAAAAAGGGCGTATCTTAAGTATAGTATTCAGCAATGGACTGGGCTCGAGAGGTTTGGGGCTCAGACACAGAAAATGACAAAATTTTCCGAATCTGGGAGGGCCAGGGGTTCAACGGTTCAAGCCTTGTGAGCCCATACTTAGATACGTCCTTGTCAGATATCAATATGAAATCTAATTGTTCCGGAACGATTTAAATATAAAATTGCAAGATTCTTTCCAAGATATTTTTCAAAATGTATGATGTACCTTTTGACGCAATTGATTTTTCTGGAAAGTTTCCAAATCTCTAAAGGGAGTATTTATCGTATTGGAAATCGACGATCTCGGTGATGAATATCTTAGGTAACTGGATGGACCAACTTGATTGCTATGACTTGGAATATCTTCCATGAAGCCTTCTTCATCAGAACTATCAATGATGAGAGCAGTTTGAGTCTGCTGACTATTCTTCGTATTCTTTCTCCTAGTGAGTAGGGGAGAATTAGCAAATAATTGTCTGAAAGGTGAAGATGCGGATGATAAATAGCTTTGCTTAGGTCTTCTAGTCAAATTCGGTGTATTCGGACTGCTTCTCGGTTGATGCTGGGGAGAACCGGGTGCTATGAAAGACGAGCTTTGAGGATTCCCAGGCGGTTGCGTTTGTGAACCCGTCGTAGTTCTATTATTCTCATTGTTAGCATTACGACGAGAATTGGCTGCATTCATTTCTCGTCGTTTCAACAATGGCGTTAGAAGACTCAGCGAGCGACGATGAGTCGGAGCAGGTGGAGGATTAGGTAACTGTGTATTATTCGTAGTTGTAGCAGGCGTAGTATTATTCGTAGCATTGGATGAAGAGGAAGCCCCTGAATTGATTCCAACTCTTTCAATACGATCTTCTGGAGCGGGAGCACTGGGGAAATTGTGAGATTTCTTTGCATCTGCCCGACTATTTCTCGTCGAAACAGAATGTTGTTGATTTACAGTGTTTGTGCATAAAGTCCTCCTCGTTGGCGTAGGAGGAACGAGGATTCTCGAAGTAACGGAAACAGAAGATTCCCCAGCGGAGCAACTGGATTTTTTTGTCGCAGTGCTCGGAAAACTGCATTTTGGACAAGAGTTGATGGTAGTGTCCTTGGAGACTCCCCCAGCACCATTTTGCTTCCACCAGCTCAGATCGTACGAATCCCAACTTTTGCTTTTGCCACAATCTTTCAGTCTTGGTTTGATAAATTCCTTATTTTCTCCTCCAGATGTGGAAGTAGTACTCTCCGAATTTGCATCTCCGCTCTTTTTCACCAGAATCAGTCTTTTCGGAGGGGAATTCTGACTATTTTCATTTTGCGAGACTATATCCAAAGATATAGGTACTTGTCTATCCACATTATCCAAATAAGAAGCACTGACACTTCTTCTTACATGAATAGGAGCCGTGGCTGCCACTCCTCCTCCTCCAATTACATTACCACCAACAACACCACTCGCATTTGAATCACTTATTGTACTGCTTGAATAACTACTGCTACTAGTGGCAGAAGTGGAAGATGTTCCATGTGAAGTTGAACTTGAGGCAATTTGAGTCATAGCTGATGTTGTAACCGAAGAAATAGCTCCTATGCTGCTGCTTCCACTGCTGCCACTATTATTATCACCATCACAATGTCGCCATGTCCCATTTCCAATAATTGAAGTGGATGTTGACGGTCTTGCATTTGTAGTAGCAGGAGGAGCCGTGGGAGTTGTTGTTGTTGAAGATGAATTTGCATAGCCACTATTTCCATGACTAGCCATCCAGCAAATTCTCGTCGGACTTCGAATGGATCCAGATGTTCTTTGTATAGACGACGGAGGCGGTGAGGAAGAAGAGATAGGAGCATTTGTAGAATTTTCATCTATCCTCTCAATTTGTGCTCGAGTCACCAAATTGCTTTTCACTCTTTGTACAGCATTATGACGCTCTGTCAAATCAATTGGCTCCATCACAGCCGGGGCAACGCTTCTCTTCGGACTCTGCGGCAATCCTGTTTCGCATATTTGGCAGATACTATTATAACAATTTGTGAAGGATGTTTGTATGGTAAAGTTCGGTCCAGAGACGGATGAGGTGGCTGCAACTGAAGTTGTTGACGATCGTCCTGCTGAGACTGCCGTTGCAGAAGGAGGCAGTCCATAGTCATAGTTCATGTTACTTCTCAACATCTCCCTGCAATACCCAAAGGATATTAACGAACATAAATTCACTTCTGTCAAATGTTCCAGTTCTACACACAGTCGTGTTGTCTGTGTAGCAGTCACATTACCAGTCTTCTCATGTTTCGACTTACGACTAACGTAAAAGTCTTCCCATGCCAAAACCAACCCAGGCTCAAGCTACAAGTAAAATTTTATTACTCTCTGCAACACAAGAACACTGCGGGGTCAGCAGTACAATTGCTTACATTTATAAAATATATTTCTACCATCTACCAGTTAACACAGCAGGTTTGGAATGTGATGCGGTGTACCTACCGATATAGTTTATATATAATATATATTCATACATAGGTATTGTATATAGATATATAACTTGGAAGATTCATATAATATAAACGGGTGTTATACAATTATAGGTATCTTGCGGAGGAATGTGGGTGGAAAAACAAAATAAGTGAAGGGAAAATGATTATTGTCTTGGCACAAAAATGAGAAGACAAAGAATGAATACAAATAGAAAAGTTTATATGGGAATGCATTTTGTTGTTACCTAAAATTGACAATCTCAGGATTGGCTGTGAGATCCACGTAGGGAAATTCGTCATTGTCTTCTAAAACTGCGACCTCATTTGGTGTTAGGGACACTGTATCAAAGTTGACGGAGGAAGGACCCGCATTTTGATTATAGCTTTGACTCTGACTACAACCAGCAGTGTTGGGATTAGAACAAGATCCGGAAGAAGTTGATGACCCACAACTCGGTGAGTTTTTGGACTGGAGAAAGCAACGGTTTGTTGGAAGAACAGCAGAAGACGGGGATTCCACACCGCCATGTGTATGTGTGTTGTTGTAGTTGGAGTGATGACTATTGAGATGGTGGTGGTGATGATGATGATGGTGAAAGTGATATAAATCTGACCCTGGAGCAGCTGAGGAACATTCACCCCCAACAACCACAGAGAAATCCTCTTCATCATCTTCGTTGTAATTGGAATGAGAAAAAATGCTCTCTGGAGATAGAAAAATATCATCACGTAACTCTGTGATGAGTAATGTCATTTGGCGAGGTTGAAGGTGAAGCAAAGAAGTTTTGTAAGTGACTTGGCCTAAATTATCCGGAAGAGAAATCGCTAAACCGTGGATCTTGAATTTAGTTCCCCATATATTCGAAGTCACTTCCACAAGTCGCACATTCTACATTGTCAAAGTTCAAAAACAAAAATCCATTAACAAAATCCAATGAAATTATTAACAAAAGACTAAAATCCCTGCAGAAGAAAAAATCTCTGCAGGAAATTCCCGTAGATAGAAAAATCTAAAGGTCGGATGTGTTTTGTTGTATTTATAACCTCTGGAAGAACATCATTGTAGAGAAGTTGATGAGGATGAGTAGGCTCAGGTGTGCCGTGAATTCCACTCCGACTTCTTTCCCACTCACGCTCTCTTTCCCGTTCTCTTTCTCTCTCTCGCTCTCTAAGACGATTTCTGTGTCGTTTCCTTTGCATTCTGGGACTAGCACATAATTCCACATCCTCTGACTCGGAACTGTCACTAAAGCCGAGTAATCCCTGCTGACTCCCTGCTGCTGTAACTGGAGCATTGGGTCCACTCCCAATACCATTAGTTGCTAATTGACTTTGTGATTGTGTTGTTGTACCCAAACTATTTCCTCCGGTAGATGAAGAACTTGTAGTATTACACGATCCACTTAGTAGTTTATCTCCTCCTGTACTACTACCACCGACAGTACCAGTAGTTCCTCCAGAACCACCACACTGAATAACCACGCTAAAGTTCCCACCTAAATATAGACAAACATATAGCTTTTACGATTTCCTTAATATTCCTACAGTACTAATACACGAATTCAGGAACAAAATGGACCTATGCAATTACTATTCCCGATTCCCACGCTCTTTTAACGGTATACTTCCCATTATGACCTTTTACATGTGGTAAAACAATTTTTAAGTGTGGGTCGCAACGAAATTTACTTTTGTTTCATGAATGAGACACGTGTAAAGCATAAGATGAGATTAGTTCAGTTTAGTGTGTGCTGAGTGGGTTAAAGGCTCAGAAAACGGATATGGCATATATATCCATGCTAAATTATATGTGAGATTTACTATAGAGGAGACTATAGAAGGAAGAAAATTAAGAGAGCTTACCTTCAGAGCTCTGAGGATCAAAAATGACAAATTCGGGCCGGATCTTGGAAGTTCGTTTGCCCTTGAGTATGGGAATTAAACCACCAAGGTACTCGAGGTAGAGAGTATACACAGTTCCTGGACTTTGGTTAGCTTCCTCTTCATGTCTTATCATAGTGCAGTGTAAGCGTAGATTTCCACTTGGTGGATGGCTTACAAACTCTCTCAGGTCTATCACGTTTGGCAAGATCGACTAGTATAGCCACACAAAAAACAACCAAAAAAATCACTTCGTAAATGTAATTCACATACAGAGGAAAAACAATTTCGAATGAAAGGACAGAATTGCAGCTAGGAGAGACTAGAGACAGAATGAACAACAGTTTCCGCTAAAACCAGCACAGCTTGCCAAGGCTAAAACACAGGGACTGCGGGATGTTCACAAAATTTGGTGTGACGATGAGACTCTTTCTCTCTTTATAAATATAAGTAGACTTAACTATATAGTTACTATATACAGTACTATTGATACTTTCAATATAAAAATACATTTGCTAAATACATTTACGACACAACAGAAACGAAAGCCATAAAGAAGTTTCTCTTTCTTTCTCAAGAACAAACTGACAATTAGTTTTCTTTGAAACATGCCAGTGGCTTAAGTTATACTCTTATTGCTTGACTTTCACATGGCCATGGAGAAAGTCGGACACAAACAAAGCTCCATGTACGACTGAAACTTATCTTTGGACTATAAAGTCATGTCTTCAATTCTCTGGGAGTATTATTGAAACTTTTTTGATAGTTTTTGTGCATGTGTCGCCCATGTGCATTATTGTCAAACTTTGCCAACAAAAATCAAAACAGAACCGGATAGCTTTCCAACAATTACAACACAGACACTATAGACTCATATAAAACATATTACAGAATAGTAGTGCTAGCTGTACTAACAGTATAACTTTATACATTAGGCATATACTACAAAATCCTGCAGTTTTCTATATAGTAGCCTTGTTTTTCCTTTCGTTGCTAATTTTTCTAGTTAAATTGAATTGTTGCCATGTTTTACTTTTAGTACAGAATGCCAATGAATACAGGAAATTATTGTGTAGGGGAAAAACTATGTAAGTATAAAATGGTCCGTGGTACTTTCCATCATGTCCGTACCAATTGTAGGAAATTGGTTACATTTTCAGTTGAATCTGACCAGAATTAAATAAAGCGGAGTGTACATACAGTGTCCTGTCTAAAAAGAATGGAATTATAGACACTGCTTAAGACTGGAAACTAAACTGGACATAAACTAAAGTATCATTAGAGCGAGTACTATTTACTATAGCTATTGTATATAAGTGTCTACTGTTCAAAAATGCATGTCTCTGTTACTTTTAGCAGTATTACATGTAGCTAACTTAACTACAGTTCTACCAGCGTGTAGTATGAGCTGATTGATGAGGAACATAATTGTTATTTTTATGGTCTTTACTGCGATCTGCTCAGAGTACCTATCTCTACTTAGAATCATTGTAAGGGCTCCATCAGCAGAATTATACCGCACTGTTTTTCTCATGTACAAAGACAACGACTGGTTTAATGTGGCGCATTACACTTGTGAGTGCGGGTCGCGTACCTATATATATGTATTTTGTGTGAAACGTTTTCTGAAACTAAAACTTAACTAAGAAAATCTTGAAGGGAAACTGTTTCTGGGTTTCTACTGCATTTCTTCACATAATACGAGTAAAAGGAGTCGTTAAAATAACGAGGACACGATAAGAAAAACACACAATTCACTTACAAGGATGGTTTGTGTATGAAGTGAAGAAATTAAAGCTCGAACTGGAAGTGGCAAAGGTAAATGAGAAACACATGTTTCAGTGCTGAGCGATTTGTAAATGGCGAGGCGACATAAAAGCTGTAAACTGGCAATTCTCTTCGAAACCCATCCAACGTGTACAATCTGCAATAATTAATTACGTTGCTAAATTCCTTAATAGTAGTATTTTTCAAATCCGTTATTAAATGCTTTCACTTTTACATGTACATAGGTACATGTGTTATATATAGGTTGGAGCTGTGTATTATTATAAAATTGTAAGGTATAAAAGGAAGGGTTACCTTTCCAGTGGCAACAAAGAGGCGTTTATCATTGTGCCCCCAAGTAAGAGACGTGCATGGCGACTGAAATGTAAAAGAAAAGTGTTAAAACGTAAATTTTATTAAGGGTCAAGTTGTAAAACGTCTTGTAGTAGTCGTACTATAGTAGAATTCTTTTGAACTTAAAATCTCCGGCAGACTTTTATGCTATAGCGGAAAGGTGTAGCGATTAAGACATAAAATATTGCGCTATTAGTTTAACTGGAAGGCAAATGGAGTCACTATGTAATACAAATATACGTTTTGTCTTTACGACATCTGAAACTGATGATGATTATGATAACGGTTATGGTTATTGTAACGTGAGGAAAATAAATGAAACTAACCTGACTGGAAGGTATCACAATGTTCAGTATCCGGACTCCAACGTGGTTGTAAAAGTGCAACGAGTTACAATACTCGTGAACTCGAAAACCGGCTTCGTTGATCACTTCCACAGGTCGGCTACCAGCCACAGCCAAAACTTCACCCGAATTACTCCACTCCATCAACAAACCCTGTCATACAATATAATTAAAGTACACACGTAAGTACAATCCAATAAGGAAGTGTCTTATGACTCTCGCAAGGCTAAAACAATTCCTTCCCTACCAACAAAACCTTATATATTCAGCTATTCAGGCCACAGTGTGCATAAGTAACAAAACGTGAGAAATCTAAAAGATGAAGGAAATGAACCATTGAACAGTTCTTGTAAACGTTTCATAACAATATACATGTGTACTAAAAGCTTTGTTTACATTTGTTACAAAAAGTATAGAGTACTGCTTGAAAAATTGCTTTCTTAAACAAAGTACCTATATGTAAGTAGGCTAGTGGCTAGGTCTATAAGTAGGGTAGATGATACACACTACACTTTAACACGCTTTGTGCCAAAGGTCTTACACGTACGTAAATGGTTTAGAATAATTGTAGTAGTACCTAAGTAAGAAATTTTTACTGACCCATACAAGAAGAAAACTAAACATAGGTACATAAGAATGGCTAACGATTTATCGTTTTAGACAGCATTTGTTAGTAATATTTTTGGGAAAAATTGAAATCAAATATTTGTGTAATCATTAACACACTTAAGTCACACGTTGAGTACGTCGATTCTCTCATTATTCATCTGAGAGTGAAATATAAAAATTTTTGGAATGATTTATTTTTTATTTTTTGCAAAGACGAAAAACTATTCCTACCTTAAAACTTTTACAGCTAAACTTTCTACTTAAATTTATTATGTAAAGAGTAAAGTAAAATGCATTGTACCAAAATCAGAGTGTTTTAGAGAGAAGGTGTATACTGTGCATTGCCTAGAAAATATTCTTATATTTATTTGTATATTACTCAGTAAGTGTAGGGACAGATATAAAGGTGGTATTGAAAAAGGACGTACTTGCATGCCGGTATAAATCAAGACGGGAGCTACATCATCGTAGTTCTTCATGAGATAAACGAGTCCATTTTTAAAGGAGATTGCAAGGAGAAATGGTCTCTTGGAGGAGAAATGACTAGCCGACGACGGTTCTCCATCTTCATTTTCTTCCATCTTAAACTTTTCACAGCTGAAAGCCATCGTTGAAATCGGAGATTCAACGGGAAGCTGAACTTGCGAAACCATCGTACCATGCACGTCCATCACAATGACTTGAGCACTACTCGTACCAAAATATACCTATAAAAGGTGAAAATACACACGTCCATATACTTTCATCGCTATACCTATATACACACGTATACACGTATCAAATAAAACCTTACAAAATTATGACCTCCGTCTAAAAACATATTTATTTTGATTCATCAAAGCCTTTGCAGTACTTCCCCCTTCCCTCAACTTCTAAATCTCCAGAAATAATAATCTTATCAAAACTGAGAGCAATTCATTCAGGTTTTGTCGTTTTTGCGGGGGAAGGACAAGAAAAAAGATGGAGAAAAGGGAAGTGTGCTTCAGATGGTCAGAAAAACCTACAGATAGTCATAGAAATGTTTATTGGTTACCTGCTGGTCATCCGGGGTCCATATCCCGCATGTTATTGTAGCATCTATATTAAGCATGGACGACCAGTAGCGTTGACCGGCAACGGAGCCCACGAGAACAAATCCATCCTGTTAATAGAAGCAAAAGAGTAAGGCAAAAGAAAACATTCAGCGAGAGTGCACTTTGTATTTCCCTACTTATTGCGTCATGTCTCCGGCTTTGTTTGTTTGTGTGTGCGTTTCTCCTGTGCTGTGTCACTGTCCCCACAAACACATTTGTTATTTTATCGCGTCAACATGTCATTTTCGGGTTTTGATGGATTAGCGAAAATATACTTTCATGTAGTTTAGCTACAAGGTATAGTAGGGCAACGTCCCCTCAATCTTCTATCCATATTTTTATCATGCCATGTGTTTCCTCACGATATATTTATTAATATTATATGACAATGCTTTTATCTTTACGTTGAGTAACACAAATTCATGCACCGCTTTCACCTGTCTCTCAAAGACGATACTTTCGTGACAAGATTATGATCTCCTACCAAAACACTCAATTACAGATTGTATAGACACATAAAATTCTTATGTAATCAAATTAATTAATACAGGTACAATTTTGCATTTTTAGTGCATGTGAAAACATTATAATAATTTTTAGGGAAATTTTTAGCCCAGTAGTGCATAATAATTTAGAATGGGAAATATGACAGTCACTGAAATAAAAGTTATGTAGAAATGTTGTGGAAGATTAAGTAGGGAAACGGGACAGTCCTTGTTAGAAATTTTTGTTGAAGGTGAAAGTCTCACTTTGTGGACTGTGGAAATGTGTAAGTAATGTAAGTGTCAGTGTTAGAAAGGACAGGATGTAATATTATTTATTTTATGCTTTACTTGATAGCAGATGAGAGCCATTCTTCCATCGTGTGACCAGGAAAAATAAGTTACAGGCGTACTTCTGTCATTGATCAATTCAATGCTCCATCTCCCTTCAAATTTTATCCACACGAAAATAATTCCGGAGCTGTCACAGGACGCTAACTTCTGATAAGGTTCATTCCATTGCACCAATGTTATCTGTTTTTAAACACACACAAAGAAACATAACCCTGTAGTAATCATCGTACATACATAAATGACTCATTCAGCATGGGCGCTGTAATTACAAAGCTGTATACATAGGAAACCTTATATTTACTCTCATTATCCAACATCATCATGTAGGTACAATAATTTAATCAATAAATTGTACGTAATGTCAGTGTCACTTTAGGTACGGCATTATTAGTTCCTTTAGCGAGTAGTAGATTGTTTAGATAATAATTATTTTCTTGCTCATCCTCGTTGAAACCTTCATTGATAATAATCTGACCGCACATTATACAGTGCTACAGTAGACTCAACTATGGGGCATTATAGACTCTTTGTACATATACGCATTCATTAACAGCATAAATCAAAAGGAAAATGATCATTGCGCTATAGCTTCTGTCTGTGTAGTGTGGTTCTGTACAAAGAGAATAATATTACGTGGGCATATAGAAATATACACTGTGATCTGGTTTGAGTGACGCGATGATAATTAAGTGTGGATATTTGGGGAAATCTCTTTCAACCAGACAGACACACACACAAGGCCCATGGTTTATTATTATTATTAATTATTATTTTATCGCCTTTTCAGCAGCACGTGGGGCATTGGGAATCTTTTACTGTGTCTGTATCATTATTAAAATTGTTCACTACGTGCCTGCCTCCACACAAAGGAAATTTTTCTAAAAAGTTTTGGTTCTCGTCCTTGTATCTTTACTTATATTTATTTTAAACACACGTGTTAGTTATGTATGTAGTTTTTTAGGAATAGGGTGTATTAGGTAAATACATAAAGGAACTTGAAGTTCTGGAGGTAGGTAGTAGGTATAGCTGCTGACAAATTTGACAACATTATTTAAATTCGCGCAAGAAACAAGTCGGAATGAACTAATTACTCTTTACGTGTTGTATTGCTTCCCTTTAAGGCACAGAAGTTTCCATGTTGTTCAATCGACAAAGCTACTAATTAATTTCATTTGTTTCGCTTTTGATTTCATTTGGCTTTACTCAAAGCAATTAAGCATATCTGTGGCTGGCAATTCAACCAACAGGACAGCAAGGTCTTATAGGCAAAGCATATATAGGTATTCAAGTTTCTGGGATATGTAGAAGATATGATTTTGTATGTCTGCCTTGTCTAGACCTTGTAATTTTGTATTTAATACGCAAACCCAAAGGAAATAAATTAATAAGTATCATATAAGGTTTCTCTTCCTTTGTATACAACGAAATTGATGAAAATCGATGCTTCCATTTGCAAGTAATATTATGTGAGACTGGTGATATTAATTCCCAATGACGTAAATTACAAAGAGAAAGTCAACATGTCAATTACCAGGAAAACTACGCACATAACGAGTGAAATGATTGATTTTGAACGATCTGCAATTAAATTCTTGCTATTTTACTGCTTCGGTGTAATATGAAAGATAAAAGCACCTGGATTCTATTTAATTGCCAATTATTGCCACTTGGTAATTGAAAATACATTCATAAAACTTGATTATGAAACATAATAAGCAAGTTGTGCATTTTTGGTGATGAAATTTACCTGAGTGTTCATATTTGTACTATAGATGTTAGCTTTGATGTATAAATTGATATTCCACTTTGTAGTCAACAGTTTGTTATTAGAAAAAGCAAACTTGATTAAATGGTACACCACACCGACTGAATAAAAGCCTTGCGAACAACACGTAGATGGTCGTGGTACAAAACAAGGTACTTTAAGGCGATGTCGGATATATGGTAGGTGCAGATGTTATTCTGTTGATTCGATTACTACACTTATTGCTACTACTCTCTTTCTATACACTTAAGTGAGTCTTTTCTCTCTCTTTCTCTCTTTAGCTCTTATGTAATCAGTGAGGGGTGAATAGCAATGTGCAAATCATTATGGCCTTCCTCACAAACTTTTCCTTTCAAAAATAATTTCAGGGTAATCTAATTTTGTCTTGTTCTGCTACACTTACCTATATTATACGTGTACCTTCAGTTGTATTTCTGCCAAGGTAGACATTTTTAGTTATATAGTTATATATACATACGTGTCATTTCAATTGACTTGCCTTTCCTATATTCATAGAGTAATGAAACGACGTCAGGATGTCGAGACAGAATCGTTTCTTTTATATGTGTAACCGTTACACTTGTACATATGAACTAAAATACATTGTTAATTGTTACTGAACTAAACACAGTGTGAAATCGATATATTACATATAAATACAAAAACTAGTTATTAAGAGCTTTACCTGAGACAATCATACCTGAAGAAGACGAGTTTACTGTCGAAAGCTTGGTTAAAAGTTAAATAAATTCAATTTTTAATTTGAATTTCAAAAAATGTCTACCTCGTGTCACCAATGACCAATTTATAGAAACGTCCGAGGTATAAGAAGTCTCCTATACTATATAATGTAAATAAATTGTAAATTTTTCAAATATTTTTCTGAGAATCTCGAGTTACATCGTTACTTATGATTGATAAGATGGTAAATTAAACCTAATACAGTTGTTTAGCATTAGGTATACCAAAAATCGATTTTCTTTTGATTTTGTTACCATTTTCTTTTTCTTTGATTATTTAAGCGTGTGTAAAGGCACAGTTGTAATTTTTTTACTCGCAATAGACACGCAATAGAAAAATGTTCTAGTACCTATAATGTATGTTACTATAATATATTTTTGTGGTTTCATGTTCTGTGCAGGGATGTGAAAGTTACACTAGGTATATATAGAAAGCAGATTTGAAAAAAGTGATGCGAGGAAATCACGATTCAGACTGGAAAACGTGACGAGCTTTATAGCTGCTTTCTTTGAGTGTCGTGTCTAGGGACAAAACGTAGAAGACGGAGTAAGAGATTATAATATTCCCAAAGATGGGAAAAACTGATGAAGTTGTTGTGCTGTACATAAAATATGAATGCAGAATCTCTCTGCGAATCTTTTTCGTTGTGTGTGTAAAATATTCGCATACAGAATTACATGTGCTGACACAGTTGTACGAAAGCGTGTCTTGACGAAATGGGAATATAACTACAAACACACATTGGTTGTGCTGTCTTCAATAAAATTTACAACATCCCTACTGGTATTATACTCCGTTGCTGCTGAAGTAGATTTCATTTGTCAGTAATTTCGCATTAGGACTAGGAAATATTGCTATAGCTTTTATATAGGACAGAATTTTTCTATCTAATAGAGAAATAATGCCTATTACGCACACATTATTATCATATCATTTAATATTTACGAATAGGAATATCCCTGTGGTATTTTCCATTTTCTATGTGATATTATTCTTTTATTGCATTGCATTCTGTTCACAGCAAAATGCTAAGCTGTCCCAAGTGTATATGTTGTATGGATCTAAGTAACACATATATAAAGTATTATCTCAGCTGTGCTGTACTGATAATACACAGCGATGTTACACTTGAAAGGAAATTGCCACTGAACAGATAACATTGTAGTATATAAGAAACTGTGTAAGGACTAAGGAATGACACCCTATTCTGAAAACGACTTTTATTACCGTCTCTTTAGATTATAACACAATCACTCCATATAATAAACATAAAACTACTACACATCCCACTGCTCCACCAAAGCAAGAAAGCTGCAAATGATGAAGGCAAAGAAGAAGAAGCCATAATAATGCAGCACACATACTATTATATAGAAATATAGAAATACTTAAAAATAGTAACATCATAATAAAATATGTCGTAGTAGCTAACATTCAGTGCATGTCCAAAAATTTATTTCATGGGGAAATCTGCACAAAATGCCTTCCACACTTTGTATTATTCCATTGCATGCTTTCCTTTTTACAAAAACACATTCTTTCATTGCACAATATAAGTCTTATATATAAAAATGTAATATTATATTGCGCACAATGTACTACAGAAAAGTATTAGGAAGGATATGAGTAGTTTAGTTGGAGCAGAACACATAGAAGAATCGGATATGGTGAGCAACTTATTGTTACTTGGGGAAAGCAAAAAACTTTGTGTATTGTGTTTTGTACACGTAATAAAATAAAAAGGTAGTTCATGGAAGCTAAACCATAGTGTATACGTTAACAAGCTTGTGTACAATACAATACGTGTATCTAATGTAGTATGTCCACTATATTATGTGCCTACATTACGATAAACCATTGGTCAACGGAGTAGAAAAGTTTCGTAGTGAATCTAAAAACTACGATCTAAAAACAATATTGCTAACAGACAGCAATATTTTATACTAATCCTATCTGAAACATCATAGTAATAATTGCAAACATAAGGTATTAATACAAAGACAGATTCATGTGTTAGATTAGAGGTCATGAGGAAATGACCGATTATCTTAAATGGACAAACAGACAGACCGACGGACCAATGGACAAACAGACAGACGGACAAACAGACAGACAGACGGACAAATGGACAAACAGACAGACAGACGGACAAATGGGCAAACAGACAGACAGACGGACAAATGGGCAAACAGACAGACAGACGGACAAATGGGCAAACAGAC
>JABASD010001409.1:0-40898 GCA_019776165.1 Pogonognathellus flavescens
CATTTTATCTAGTGTAAGCCTCAAGATCTCAAACCGGGTCTCAATTTTTCCCAACTTCCATAGGGGGTCTTCCGGCTAGCTGGGCTGGGTCGTTTCGGGGTATGTCGCAGCTGTTATGTATTAGCTATGCATGAAAGGAAATACAGTTTTTCGTCTCAAAACCTATTTGCATTCCGTAAATGTCAAAGAGAACCGTTTGCTAAAAGTTGTGTGGATGGAAAAACTTATTATGTAAGTCGATTATATGTGAATGTGTCCCTTTAGGACATTTTAATAAATATTATATTATTATGTCACAAAAATATCCCCATTACATTGTTGTCACTATCACCACTAGAAAACTTTATCCTCGTTGCTCTATGTGCTAATACTTTTCCTGATTTACTTGAAACAACATGTAGTAAAACAATACAAGCCATAATACTAGTCATACCATTCGAGCTACATGGAAGTTGGTTTTCTAATTTTAGCCTTGGAATTACCGTTCCAAGTTAAGTGTATCCTAAAAACTTATCCGTTGCAAACTCTCATCTTCTTAAGTTTGTGATATTCATTGCCCATTGCTGTGCGGAACTTGACATAAAGACAGACAGACGAATACTATTGGGAGCAGTTTTAGAATACAGTACACATACATAGGGTGCAAGCATTACGAATACTTTTTTACAATGACATCTCTACATAATATGGCATGAAGAGTAAAAAGGCATTAAAGTCGGTAGTGTGGCTTTGGCTGCTCTGTCTTCCTTCAGTTCCTTTTTCAAGAAGCAAATCTAGAACTGCGTTAAATTAAACCCAAAGTCTGGCCATAGTTAGTTTAGCTTGTAACTGCGGGAGGAAACTCTAACTCAGTATGCGATCCGGCGAGTGAACCAAAGCAGCTATGTGTAGAGAAATTGAAAGCATGAGGAATAGTTTTGACTATGTTGAAAAAACAATACAGCAATGACTTGCACAGGAGTGCGAGATTTCATTTTTTATCTAAACAGCACACTCTTGACTTTACTCGACTCAATTGACTATTTTTAGAGGTTGATCTCATTCAAATTTTAAACTAGTTATATTGAACGAATGTTCGTATCCTTCTTGAAGCACATTTTTTCAATGTTTTACATAACATGTATTCATGTATGTATACAAATACAACACTCGCCTTTTTCCTGATTAAATATTCACAAGTATTTTTTACTTTACATTTTTACGGGAAACTGAAACATATTACTTTTTTACAATAAAAGAACTATCAAACCACCTTCCCTGCATCCTACCGATATAAATTATTCACAAACATAGATGGTTTTTGAAAGCTTAAACTTGTTTGTGCTACAGGAAGACCAAAAATGTAATGAATACGTACTACCAGATTATTTTTCGTTTAAGTAGCATGCCATAACCTTAAATGGATCTGGTTCTCGTTGTAAGATTTACATTATCCTCATGTTGTTATTATGATTACCATGTAGGTTTTATTGAGCTGACTTTTACTGTGTATTGTCAGTTGGAGTGAGTTTGATATGAAAGTGCAAACATGAACAGTACAAAATGAAGAAGTAGTCAAGTCACAATAAAGTCTCCAAGTATTTACAGCTCCTGGCTGGTGACTCAAGTCAACAAGGAATGTGAGTTAGAAATAAATGATTATTTGGTTTAGTCATTGATGCATTGCTGCTCTGAATCAGTTTAACTCGAGTAAATAAACTGTGCTGTTTCACATAAAGGAAAAGCAAGCACTCGCAAGACAAGCAGCTTGCTTAAGGACGGATGAGATGTGAGCATGAATAAGCATCAGTATATAAGATTAGAACTCTGACTTGGACTGATCAATGTGATTGCAGGTAGTTAAGTCGAAGGGTTATGTAATAATGTATGTAATTGAAATTTAAAGTGCTGGGAACTGGTATTAAATAACAGAGGCTCTACATTATGATTGAAAGCCTCATAATGATGATATTACATACTTAGAAGGGAATGAAAAGGATTTTCGATCGCAGATTAGAAAATAATTTGAAATCGCTCATGTGTGCACCAGAAAGGATTCTTCTTCGTCATGTGTGGTATAAAAATTCTTATGTGATGTCTCATTGAAAGTATAGCTTATCTATATAGAGGTAGAGAGATGCAATCGCGGCTTACATATCGCTCTTACATCGCTTTAATGCGTTCTACTAGTATATAAAATATAAAATATAACGATAAAGTACTGTACGTTTTCGTTTCTAAGTTGCGGAGATCATTTGAGAATCCGTTCTGCCTTGTCCAAAACGAATGAGCTGAGTCGAGTGCAGTCAGTCAGAGTCAGAGTAAGTCTCTCAGAGACAATACAGGCAGTGTATGGTGGAGTAGTGTGGTTTGCTACATGGGAGACGACTTTCACTATTCTCAATCCATATTTGGTCAGTCGGGGTCGTAGAACTGTCGTTAGTTCGTTTCTTGCTAGCACATTAAAGGCTATAAGAACTCTTACAGCCAGTCAACTTAAATTGCCAAAGATGAGAGTTTTCATACGAGTGCACAGATAAAGCAAAGCCTTTAAACACTTTTTAGCTATCAAATAATGATTTGTTTGTCTCGGAGCGAAAAACTAATGATTTTCTGATTTTGTAAGGAATTTTATTAGTTATGATGAAGCAAACGAAAAATACCTATATAGTACTTTCAGTACCAATTAGACATACATAGCAGTAGTAGGCATTCAATGTAATAATATTTTTTATTCTTTGAGCTAGCTGTACAGAGTACAGACAGATAGAACTTCCTGTGTAACCTACGTGAGCCAGATGGATTATGTGCTTGACTTGACAAGTGCGTGAAAAAGCGAAAATGATGAGCATGTGTGTGTTTTGCAAATAAGACCACTTCCTAGTAGGTATATTGCTTATTTTTTGGCATTGTCGTTGTCAACAATACAGGATTGTGGTTATTTTCATTTTTAAACTTATTCTGTGAGTATGTTATGTTGTCCTTGTCCTTGTTTCCATCCAATTTGTGGTATTATGCTGTATGTGCGTATAGTCGATCTTGTCTCTGGTTTTGTACGTGCTCTATTTATACTCGTTCAGCGTATCGAATCGTTGTTCCCTATAGTTAGTGATTATGTCACATCCGACACTATGTGCTTGTTATTGAGTAATATAATCTCTTTTATATGTAATTTATTGGGACAGTTAGAACAGATTACAGAAGCAGCCTTGTTAAGTCAGACCTTAGCAATTGCTTTATTATTTCTGCGGCTGCAAAAGAAAAGATGACTGTTTCTTTTTACTAGATGCCGAAGGGGAAAAACCAACAACGATTTGCCAATCATGTTTTCAGCTTCTAACAGCCTCTTGTATTGTTATATCCTCTAATCTAGAGATTATTAGAATATCTGGGGATTGTATGTAAAGTCTGCACAGGCGAGGAAAACTCAAATTTTGCAAATAGTTTGTTGTTTACAAGGTTATGCTAAATCTAACCACCTTTATCATGTCTCTTAACATATCTGCAGGTAATGCCTGTCACAATATGGAAAAATCAACATAATATCATATGAATGATGTATTTTGTTTTGATTTTATTATCGGCAGATGTCAAGATAATTAGCGGTAATGCAGATTAGTTTGCTTTACATGTTATTAAATTTGTAATGTGTTCATTTGAAACGAAAGTCCCTTCAGGTTCTTCTTGTTCTATGTTTGTCTTGATCACAGGAGGCCACTTCATTGCACTTAAACCGACACGAAAGACAATGCAGCCGCGTAGTGATATTTTATATGCAATGAAGTGCAGAACAAAACAGTGTTTGTTTTATGCATTATGAGACAGGAATCTGAGAATACCGGCATGAATAATAAATGAAGGACAAGGAATCTGATTCTGTTTTTGTAAGTACTGTAGCATGGATAAAATTATAGGTGTGTATTTTTGCAATCACGTAGATAGTAGACTAGACTAGTATTCCGTTGATTAACTTATGGACAAAAAAGTTCCTAACGAGCCACTTAGCCTAACGACTAGATCAAGTGGAAAAAATGTAAGTAAGTTAAGTAAAATAGTAAGGAGATTTCAGAGATAAGTATAAAATATGCACTCTGAGGTGTAATCTTATGTCGCATCAACTTAAAAAAGCATTACCCAGCAATATTAGCATTTATTGGTGGTAATTGAGTGTACTTCGTAACCTAACCATGCAGTTACTGAGTGTGCGAAATTCGCTAACAAGTTTGAAATTACTATGTACGTTTATTGATGGTTGTGATATGAAATTATGAAGAAAAATCGACAGAAAATAAGTTGCTTCTGCCTGTAGATGAACGATTAGAGGTCTAGAGTGGATTTAATTAGATGCAGACAAATGAACGAATATAAAGAGAATCTATACTCGTACAGCCTGTAATAGGTGGAAATATTATTTGCACAGTAGATAGATGTAGCATGACATGCCAATGTTGAATTACTAGTGTGGATTTCTGGCCTGTAATTAGTTAGTATGTCATGGCAGACATTGAGTTGACTTGAGTTTGACTACGTAATTGTATACAGACTGATTCAAAATATTTAGAGCTGATCGTAAGATAACAAAGTGGTAATAAAAGTGCGAGAGGCAGGACATGGTAAACTCAGCTCATAGTTGGCTTATTTAGATTGCAATTCGATTCGTTATCTATCAGGTAAGCTAGTGTTTGATTTGAGAGGACGAGAGACGTTCGTTATTATAACTGTCGGTCCACGTCATGAACATTTTTTTCACAGTAGCTGTCATGAAATATGTACCTTGAGCTGTGAGCAACTGACGAACGATGAGTAGAAAAACAACAGAAAACCTACCAACCTACTATGTGTGTGTAAGTAGCACAGTGTGAGTACTCCATTGACTTTATACGGATAGATAGGTGTACTTATAGCACATGTACCTATATAAAAGCAAGAAAGTAAGTACATTAAGTAGATATAGATAAGATTAGGATTTTGGGAAATGTTTGTTTGTCTAGCTTAATTGGTATGAATTAAAATAGGTATGTAATACGTAATGAGATTAATGTAAATTTGGGAAAGAGATAAAATATTTTACTGGCGAGGCATGTCCAATTTTAGTATTGTAGGTAATGGAAATGATTATTTCAGGATTATGTATGAGTGACAGAAAACGTAAAAGAACTAGTTAGCAAGTAACGATTTTGTATGTTATGGATGGACATTCTGTTGATTAGCAAACGGCATTCTCCATCGTGTGTATACTGAATCAGAAAGATGTTGAATGAAAGAGCCCTTCCAAAATGATAAAATAAATTCCAGCCAGATAACACAACACGCACGTTGTAATCAAAGCAGCATCACATTATCTAGGAAGGAAATGATTGACACGCATGCGAATTTGCTAATTAATGAATCTGGATTAACCGGATGATTCTCATGATTCATGATGTCCAATGCGTTTTCCTTTCGTTGCTATCTACAACTATCATCGGCTAAATGTTAGGAGATTATTAATTTGAGTGCTGTTTTTGATTCTTGTTAAAAGAACAAGTTATGTATATAAGTACGGTAAATATAGCTAGATGGTTATCTTAAGGGTTTCATTGAGAATTCTTTTTGGCATTGTGAAAAGTATAAAATCGTAGAAAGGTGATATGATTCTAAATCATCTAATTGCAGGAATATGTTAATTTTATGGAAACTGCATACTAATGCAGGAAAGAACAGCAATAAGGACGGCAAGGCCATCATAATGATTATGAGCTACATTTCGAGTTGTTAAATGTCTGGAGTGAATAATTAATTTAACGTGTGAAGGTTCACTTAATGATGTTGAACACTGCGCGTGGTTCATAAAAGATCTCGAGCAACGATTTCATGAAATTCGTATTCTAGAAGACACAAGCAGTTTGTCATTCATTTTTATGTGTTCTGATGGATTAGAAACATTAAAATGTTTCTTGTTTACTTGTTTTACATTAAATCACCTTCTTGGCAAACTTGGCTTGTGCTGTAAAAGATGTTATAGAAAGATTTCCACACAGATATGGCAGCGATAAACACTTGTGCACACACAAGTAAACATTTATAATATTTAAAGTGTTTTATGTAGACACTCACATGCGTCATAACAATAAATCACTTTTGTGTCTAGTTAAGGTGGTACAATAAAATATCAATTGTTGCCTTCTGTGTTGATTGGCTGTGATCTATGATCATTGCTCCAGGCCTTTTGCCCTATGAATGCAAAATACTTACAGAATAATTTTATAAAGTAAGTAAATTTCGTGAATTTTGATGAGATGAATTTTGATGATGCGGATATAAAAGTTCAGACATTGAAAATTGTTTTTCTTACTGAAGTAATTAGTAAGTGTAATTAATTTAGCCATAAGTTAAACACCTTAGCGAGTACTTGTAACTTGTAATTAGGGGTCACTAGAAAGGTTCGTTTGGTTAGGGATAGTGAATTAGTAAAATTTCGTTATTAAACTTCTTCGAAAAGGTGAGAATGCATTCTCGTATGTTTACCTTATGTAAAATGTAAGTACTGCCCACCAAACGACCACTTATATTTAACAAAAGAAGGCGAGACGATAAAAATGCACTGCGGATATGACAACTATAGGTACCTTTTACTGCAGTGAATGAATGTTATAAGTCTAAGGCAAGAAGATTATTGTATTCTGTTAGGAAATGTGTCATAATGTGGGAGTTAATACATTTAATAATATTATGCGTGCATTTTTATGGTTTTGAATGGAAACTTTTTTGGCTGGGTATTTTTATTCAGAAAAGAACCATGACTATAGAAAAGACGCTTTATGACTTTATACAAGCAACAATGCATGGAAAAATTCAATAGCGAAAGGCATTTGTAAAGGAAAAGGAGCATGGCTATTTAAAGTCGGTGTTTGGTTGGTAGTTGTAATTTTGTAATTTGTATTTACGACTTGACTGGATTTGTATGGAAGGTTTTTAGAGTCAAAATTGCAGATGGGTGTGTGTAGGCGGCAATTTAGGCATGCAGCTGGATTCATTTCATGCAGTCCCTACATAAGGACGCAATGCTACTTTATTAAACTTTAATAAAGCACAAAGTATTTTAATATTCTCTTTTATAGCTTGCATTAGCCCTGTAGAGTACGTAACCCAACACCCAACCACATATGAAAATATGTAAATGTCTCTTGTAAGGCTGACAATAGCAGCCCAAATGGTTTACGGTTTATACCAGAGAAATGTTTACTATCGCATTTAGAGGTAATGCAATGGAAGGTATTTAGGTATTTACTCCTGGAATATGGTTTAGAACATTTATTATTTATTTATTAGTGCATGTGGAGTCGTTTGTACAATGCTACATTTGTGTTTATGTTTTTGCACCATTTTACATTAGGTATTTCACTATGTTATACATAATGCAGTGCTGGTACTGACTTTACATAGTTAGTAGCAGTGCGTGAGTGTGTGTGTTTGCATCAATTGAGTATGAAGTATGACATGACTGCTAAGCAAGCCCCGAAAAGTCGAAAGGTGTGGTATTCGTAAGTAAAAGGTGGAATAAAAATGAGAGTGAATCTCATTTCAAGTCCTTGGGCTCCTTGTTTTTGCTTACGTTAGTGGAACGTAATATAATAACCTAAAGAAATGCTACTTAATGCATACAGTGAGTTTATGTACAGCCAATAGGTGCTATATTCCAGCATATGAGTATCATACGACTTTATGCTACATTTTATAGTTTAATATATTCATAAAAGAACGTTAATAATGTCACTGTGATGTGAACTTGGTACTTTTATTCAAAGCATGCTAAATAAATTTTCTTTGTTACACTGCTCTATAAATACAGTAGCGAAATGTCTTTGTAAACTCCTGGCTACCAACCGCAACAGTGTGTGTAGCATTTAGGTATTTGTAGCCTTGTGAATACTTATCGTGCATTACATGTTTTGCTTTGTGCTTGTTGTAAGTCATCATTACAGAATTCAGTTCACGATTCTCGACGAGTGTATAATATTATGAGGATTCTTTACTGGGCATGACAAATGAAAGTGCTTTCTAATGTAACGATGAGTCTTGCTACGGATAAGATACTACTTACATAATATTTTAGCTAGTTGTAGGAATTGTGACATGGCAAGCGGAAATCGTAGACAAGAAGGCGGGTTAACATTTACGGATGATGTCTCTTGCATCACAATATGTCACGTCATCGTATGTCACATTGTTTCGTTCTGTGATAACTCTTCTCTTCTCGCTTTTTGCATTTTATGGGCTATATAATAGAAATGAATGTGTATCCCACTCTCGTAATTCAAAACATAATGTTTTATATAAGTCAGTCAAGTAATGAATTATCTTTTGAGTGTACATTTATAATCGGAGTAATCACAAGCCAAAAAAGTCAGAGAAGATGCTACACTGCCATAATCACAATCACAAATGGCGAGGGAGTATATTTAAGTAGAAAGAATCTCATCAAAGGAAATGTTTGAACAATAAAGACAAAGTGGCACTGTGCTACTGGCATAGTAGATTTTAGGTAGGTACTTTCATATACACTATTCTAATTTCTCTAGTGGACAATGAGACAGTTTGCTGTGTTTATGCCCCATATCCATATTATCATTGACATGTCATTGCGGGGCCATCATAAACAGCGTAGACATGAAATTAGAGTGTACAATAATGGCGATGGTGTGAATACATTGTAAAAGACTTGTTTGTCTTTGTCCTATATGCGCCACGTAGTTTACCAAAGATTTACGTTATAGACAATCTTTTACATTATTGCGTGATGCCAGTATTTATTATACGAATGTTCTTGGAATCTTTTCAAGACAATGACGGACAAAGGCATACTATCCCCTAGTAAAGGTCTACTTTTTTCTTAATTAGGTGCACTAATGTGTTTTGCATTACGCCAACATTTCATTATTATCGGTTATTACTATTATTACATAAATACATACGAAATATAAAGGCAAATATTAGCCAAAGTAGCTATACAGTTGGGCAGATTAAGTTGAATTGAATAGAAAAGTGCTAGTGTTAGTAATGTAGTGTTAGTGGTTATTCACATCGCACTGTTGAATTTGTGTATTGTAATTATGTACTTAATAGTCAGTCTTTAGTATAATAAGTGGGAATTGAAAAGCCTGTTATCAACACAGTAAAATGTTTATGCAAGCGGTATACGTTGTCTCCGTTATACTTGCGGCAAAAACGTGGTAGACGTATATGGTACGATGGATATAGCGGTATAAGTAGGTATATATTTTGAATTTACAACTGTTTATTCAATGCTTTAACTATGTTTATTTTCAATTTATGAGGTTTAGTTATTGAAATCGCAGCTGTGAAATATTTGGTCGAATATCGATGCTGCAAATCCACACTAACTTGTTGCATTGCACATTATACACATCGTTATCTTTATGACTTTTCTTTCATTCATCTCCATTTTCAGTTGATTCAATGAAATCCATTTGAACATTCTAAGTACTGAAGGACGAGAAATACTAGTACTTTCAACTTATCTAAATCACTACATGTAAGAAGCCGCCGTAGCTAATTATTTCAACTTATCGCATTCAACTTACGTACTAATGTTTTGAATGTATTATTTATGAACCACCACGGCTAGACTTATATGAGTTGCGAACGAGTAGGCTACTACATTCAATTCTTTCGCCGTCTGATGATCTTACTTGTGCGTTGTGTCTCTGATGTAGGTGTACTGTTATTTCACTAATTGCACGATAATAACATAAGCATACATGCTATGCAGTTGATATTACAGATACATATGCAAGGATATCAGTAGAAGATAGCTATTAAAATTCCATGTTCAGTATAGGCACTTGATTTTAGTAGGGTATAAGCATAGTACAAGCACTTAAGTAAGTGTGTTATGGATGTGCTCTCTCAGCTCTGTATTTAATTGTAAGTGACGTATCGTACATAATAAAAACATTGGTGCATTCTCTTCTCTGTGCAAACCTTTAGCATTTACAATGCCCCATAAATCAAAGAGAGTTAACTGCTACTTTTTACATGTCATCACAATGCATATCATATCATACAGAGAGTAGAAGAAGACTGGCAGAGGACCATATCTGTTTCGGATGTTAATTAGCCCAAATGTTTGTGTTTTTACTTTTGTTACGTACCGATTGTTCTTATAACTACTACAATTGATGCATGGTGCGATTTTTATGTTCAGTAGTATGCTCCTATCTCCTTAGATGTATTCATGTACATTCTCTGCTGTCTTCCAAATGACGTTGTTTACGTTGAGTCTTGTTGACGTTGATAATCCTACTACAGACGGCAGAAGGCAGAGTAAATAATAATTTTTCTCGAAAGATCTGAAAGTCTGATTTCATGTGTCTGTAAAAGACTTGGGTGGGATATGGATGTCATGTTAGATCACAAGGTGCTGTTTGATATTAGATTACAGTGTTTTAGCACAAGGTTGGACATAGGACTACAAAAACTTTATTTACGACCACGATATAGATGAGTGTACCACAAAACTGTGGTATTATGACGATGGAAGTAGATTTGTCTCTCGCAATAAGGGTGCCGTGCCTGAATACACAATGATTGTCTTCTCTTCCCTGTTATGGCTTAAAGATAAATTGCAAAACAACAGTAAGATTTCCTTTCATGTTGGTTTTACTGCATGTCCGGAAGAAAAGGGCAAGTTGGGCATGCCATAACATGCTCGATTGTTGTTTTGTAGCATGTAACTTGTATCATCCTATGATTCATGGCATTTTGGGTAATAGATGAGTCTGTGTACAAACTATACACTAAAATTGTGAACTTGTGCAGTAAATGGGGAGTAAGGAGGATACAGAAAGTGGGAAGGTTCTTTTATTACTTCTTACTCATTTCTCTCAATCAGAATGACATGATCAAGGACAAGTGAAAATACGGCTAATCGTTTAAAGGAACATCAAGGAGTCATCTATTCATATTAATGTTGTAGAATTCATATTCATTTAGGAATTCACATACAAACCGGGTTCGTGCTAACAACATTTGATTAAAGTGAATTCTGTACTTCTGTAGTGCACGATAAATTACTAATCCCACAAATATTATGGGGATGTGATGTGAGTTAGAGTTGGAAAATGTATCATCGTGGTTCGCTGGTTTTCCTAGAATATTTTAGGTGCGACTTTGGTTTGCACTTAGTTTGTCCTGGTGTTGGTAATTTGTCACTGTTCTGTTGTTCCATTACACAACCCAAGAAATAAATGAACATATATTGCGTAATATTTTGCCTGTCTGTTTCTGTTTTCAGTTGGTTGAATCAGAAATGAGCATAATGGCACTCCACGCGCTTTTCGTGGGCGTCCAACACGGCTTCAAGTACTGAATTGTCCTAGTAGTACTATTTATCAACCTCGTTTCTAGTAAATCTCAAATTGATAACAAGAGATGTTAACGTTTAGGAGAATGGAAAACTCACTCAGTTAAGGAATGATTTGAGAGGTTGTGTGGATAATTTCCTTTGTGAGCTTTGCAAACCATTGGACAGCCCAGTTGGTCAAGTCAAAAGCAGTAAATCTAACGGTCCTTCTCATTTACTTAAGAATGACGACAAATTATTCTTACACATCATAGGTCGTCTTTCACACTGGGGAAATAAAGTCTTCGTAAACAAATTACACAGACAGATGTGCTTTTAAAAGGAGACTTGCCTGCAACACCAGAAGAGTAGAATTTTACAAGTTGGAGATATAAGATGTGATGACTGATGAGATCTAGAAGACTTTGCTCTTAATTTACTATCGCCGTAATAGTGCATAACCTTTCCTTCGTGGGCTAGGGCGGATTACTAACTCGAGTTGTTAATAATTTCTATTGTGATTGTGATACCTGAACATTTTTTAGCTCATTGCGTTTCCAACGATGAATGTATAGGTACACGAGTAGAGAGTTGATGACACGTGTTGTTCCTAGTCAATAACATTATTATGTGGGTGTGAGGAAGGATACACTTGGGTTATTGTCGTGATTTCTTTAATGAGTCAAAATAACGGACATGAAAAATGACTAATGTAATGTGATCATAAAGTGAAGCTAAATTATATGGTGTAAATTGAAATAACGCTGTAGAGCATGGGTAAATCCTTTTTCTGTTTACATGTACTTCGTAAGGGTGGCAATGAACAACATTTAGTCTGTACAATTTTGACTTAATTGCCGATGTGCCACTTATTACCATATTATTCATTCGTCAATAGTTTGCAAGAGCATTAAATTAAATTCTCAACGAACACGCACATGCTTGTGTAAGTTGATGTTAGAATTTTATTAGGAGTTATTAAAATGACCTAAGCTTTAGGCACATGTATATAGAAAAGCATTCATATAAAATTATTGATTTGAGACTTTTCCGTTTGCTTCATTGTTAATAATAAGTTAAGCAATAGAACGTATGACACGTTTATGCAATTCATTGAGGCACATGTCAACTTAAGTGTTTGTACTTTCCATGCTGTATGTAATGACACAAGTTTATAAATAACTAATTGGTTGGTAGTTCCTTTAACTTGCTACTGAATGGAAATCACGCATGGTTAAAATAACTATTAGTAACTACCATTAAATGTTAACACAATATATCCTTAAACGATCATAAAATAAAATACTGTATCTGCAGTATGTGCTAACTGATTTTCGGAAGTCCCTCAGTATGAGTCACATAATTTTACAAAATATCTCTAGTTAGCATCGCATTTGCACTGATAGCATTTACTATTAGCACTCTTTAGTTAAGCATGTCGAATGCTTTGAAATAAAATGTACTCTTAAGTTTTTAGTAGGTACTTTAGAGTTAGACTTAAGTGGGTTAGGAGTGTATGAGCAAGAAAATCAGAATGTACAGTGCAGTGTGTTGTTGTGATGTGTATGATTAAATGAGTAGGCGTTGAATGAAGATCAAATAACCTAATTTGGTCTCGATGGGTGTGTTGTGTTAAGAGATACAAATGTGGATATATGAAACGGGTAAAAGTCTACTTTGCAGTTTGCACTCCACTTTTCGAGTTGTGTGGAAGTGTAGATTGAGTAGAGGAGTTGCATCAACATTAACTCGAGAAAGAGAAACGGTCTTGTGCTTCTGATGACTGAGAAATATCTTCCAATCTGTATTTGCAAATATGCGTTCGTTATTAGTTATTACTATTATTTAAACTCACTATGAATGCTGAATACTAGGTGGTAGATATACTTAATGACAAATAAGTATTAATGGTTCTACTGGCTATATAGCAAGGAGTACACTAAAAGTTTGTCTATAGGAATAATGTAAGAAGTAATCACTTAAAGTATGCGTAGGTACTGTTGTTTTGTATACACATGAAAGGATTTGAGTGGTTCTGTGTTGCGAAATTTCTGCAAAGGACGCCCACACAAACCGACGCTTGACACATGTTATCATCTTGCTCTTTGTCCTTCTTATTCTGATTCTTGACGCAATGTGCAAAGTCTACTTATACAATAATATTGTCATTCAAGGCATTTCGGACAGATGAAAAGTTTTCTCGGAATCTCATGAAATACAATCAAAATTATATGTAATTTGTCAAAGAAGTACATGATTGGAATTCGAAATTAAAAGATTATGTAATCGCAAATTAAGCATTGTTGAAAATCACTTTTTAAATCAACTGCGTTGCAGGAGGAGAACACAAAATGAGGGTACAGGTTACATAGGAAAATAATATGTGGTTAGGTATCCTCATGGGAAAGTTTCTCGAGACAATGCAATGGAAATCATATAATAATAATCAAAAGTGCAGCTTATGATGCAACAGTTTGAGGAAAACATGCAAATCAGAAAATGTTTTCAGGCGGAATTATTATAAAGAGTAGAAAAAGTTGCATGACGAATGTGACATGAGCAGCCATGAAAATGAACTTAGATTATGAGAGACCCATCTGTGAGATTATGATAGCCTGAAATTTAAATCAAGGGACTGCAGTATGATGTATTCAATGCAAAACAGAACAGAGCAGAAGACAGGACAAGATCTTGGAACTTGTTTTTTTGTTAGTGACCACGATGGAATATATGAATACTACTTATATCGCTTCTTATTATTTCGGTGGTTGTAGTTGTGTGTTTATCTCGAAACTTATGCGTTGAAAGCAAAATACATGGATGAAAACCAGCATGGAATCCTCGTGGAATACTAATACATCGCATGATACGAAGTATTGACTTTTTCATTGAATACTTTGTGCTGGAGTATTGTTTATGGTGTAATCAGAGTTTGACAAGACAAGCACCGCCGGCTCTCATCATCTCTTCTCTCATATCAAAGAAAATCGCAAGTCCATCAAATGAATTCAATACAGGCATTATTTTTGCATAATGCAGGTGGCAATGCATTGAAATTGCAAGCTTTCGTCTGAGAGAGGTTTTTCCAAGATGCCTGTCTAAGATGGCGAACTTGATTTGTAGAATTCCAAAGTACTACCTATCGATCGATCGATATCAATAGAGACGGATGTTTGTATTTTTACGATGGAATGCATGAAATGATTCGAATGGTTTGGTTGCTCTATAACTCGATTTTGTTTGTTCTATTGTGTCATGACTTGAGGCAATGGATTGATTTGACTTGGCTCGATAAATTGCATTGTATAGCATTGTAGATTTGTTATGCCTACCTATTCATTATAATTGGAAGCAACTTCTTTCGGTTGATCTGATTACTCAGTTGCACTGCTCCAACTCTCTCAGTCTTTCTATCGAAGATTTGTTTTTTATAGCATTCAGACGCCATACTGGGCATAACCTCAGCTATCAAACGCCACGCTTCAATGTACCTGCTAAAATTTATAAAGGCGTATTTAATAACACTGAATGAATTATCTGTTTTCGAGACAAATATGGTCAAGAGGTTGTGTTATTTTCGAGTAATTTTCTGGTTGCTTACAGTATTAGGGTTAGTCGACTTTCTCCGAATCCAGTATGCCGGTATCGTAAATCTTTTCTGTAGAAAGGTAATAGTCGTGTATTGACTAGTTTACGATCTTCTCGAAATAAGACAAGAGTCATAAGAGCAAAACACTTGTCGTGATTAGCTGTTTATAGCCGTGGAGTGCAACGGTAGGTAGATGAGGAGTCAGGAGGATGGAGTAATGTATGTCAGCTCAAGTAGATTAGGAATTCGTATGTGTTTTGATTTTGGTCATGTACTGCGAAGTATTTAGCAGAGCAGCGTGCATATAAATAAATTTTATTGTTCATCTGCGTTTTTTAAAAAGACTTCGTTTATTTTTATTCCTCTCGCCTTGCCATTTATATTTATGTTGTTGATTTGATGAGGACAGACAAGGGAGGCTGAGGCAATTGAAATGCTCCGAGGATATTTACGACAGGATTGTGTTGCGCTTAGCTTAACGTTCTTATGGAATGAAACGGCATAATGGTGCAGTGCAGTGGTGCAGCACAAACTGGGAATAATGAGCTAATGAACAACAAGGACATTTAGGAAATGAGATTTATTTTAATTTACGAACTTTTAATTTAGATGTGAACGTTTGTGAGGTGCGATTTACATTACAATTACTCGCGTATTATTTTTATGGGATAAGATAATAGTTAAAGAGGGATGAGAGAGGATTCAGAGATGAGGATTTTGGCTTGAGAAGGATAGGCGCTGATTACTGAAAGGGTTATACATACAATACATACACCGCTAAACGAAGGGATGTGATGATCTCTGATGTAAAGCATGAAAATAAATAATAATGACTGCATTAAGAGTACGTGTGGCATGGCAGAGATTTGAGACATTACTACGTGTGTATGTGAGTGTTTCAGACTGGTTGTGTCATGTAGTAAGCACAACTGATAATGTCCCTACATATGTGAAATGAAAACTACAAGCACGACTGACGTTTGAGTGAGGTAACTGTTGAAAATAAAGTTATAAGTTTATTATAGGGTAATTACGATGCATGCCAGGGTGTAATGGTAAACACAAGCACAAATGCACATAAATTGCCGTGCCGTATGTATTTGATGATGAGGTGAATAACAATTATGTATTATAAAATAAATGTTTGTCTACTTTTTGATTCATGCTGCTCGCTTGGAATCGATTAGGACTGGAAAAGGACACAGGTAAAACTGTCAACTCATAACTCTTACAGATAGTCGCTACAAATTACCAGACTAGACACATAAATTATAAATGTTTTATGACTTTCATTCTTAAATATGAACTGTTTTAATTCCCTATGTACTTACTGTGTGGTCAATTTTGTGTTTGATATTGTCGCACAAGTCAAATGCATAAACAATTGTCAATAGTGCCATTTGTTGTGGTTGCGAATGACCATGGTGGTGTTGCCTCTTGTACCCGTATTTGTAATGTAGTAAATCTGCGTAAATCAAACTTGACTGCAATGAAAGAAGTTAAGAAAAATTATCTGTAGTAGAACAGCTATAAATACCTATTCTTAGTTCACTAGTACCAGTCATTTAAAAGAAGACATGTACGTGAAATGTGAATCTATGGCTCTTCAGACCATATTCAAGTTTTGCTCAGGGATTTGATAAGTACATCTAAATTAATGAAGGCGTAAGTTTTTATATGGGAATTTGAAACAGTAAAAAAGATAACAAACAACCAAGAAAACTGTACCTTGTAAAGTTTATAAATAATGATACCCTATTCACCATTGCAACTGTTTGGCAGATTTTTGTAATAATTGGCAACTTGTCTTCTTACGACTATATTCGTAAGCCCAAGTACCAAAAACAATTTTTGTGTATGAAGTGTCAACTGCTCTACTAAGGTTTTGGGCAAGAGAGATAATTTAAATCTGAATTGGCAAAATGGGACAAGCGTATGGATGGATTTGAAAAGACTAATAGTAAATTAACACTAAAAGTTTGTACAGATCTATCCATAAGTTTGTGTTCCTTATGGTGCATGACATTTCTATTAAAATAGCGATTCAGACCAAACAAGTCATTATTTGCTTTTGTACTTATACTAAGTAAAGAAACCTGTTAGTTAGGGGATACTATAAGAAAAATCAGATTAGACACTTTTCTATTTCGTACTTTCTTTCTCTCTAGACTTACACTTGTCTTCATGTGTGTACGGCATCTTGCCAGTGCGATACCGTATCCGTAAGTAAATTCTCTATTACCCCTACCACCTTTTCATGCAATTCTAAGTAGATTTTGCTGTAACTTTTGTTGTATTTTGCATGCAGAGTACCAGATCGCTCACACCATTCTTTTATCAACTTATGTATGCACTTTGGTTGAGTTATTTTCTGCCATGTGCTGTCCTTTGTTCCATTTACATATAACATTACTCACGATTCATTGAATATTTCGTCAATGGTAAAAAAATGAACCTTGCGGAACAATAAACCGTTTTCGTAGTTGCCTTTACAGCTCATGTTATAGTTATGCTAACAAAAATGTAGCAAAAAATTTGCAAATTCGAGAAAATAGCTTCGATCTAAAAAAGATGTTGTATAACTTTGTAACATATGACCATGTTATTTAGTCAAGTCCATCTGCCTGCTGAAAGGTTATGACCGAAGTCGGAAGCTGCCAATTTTTCTTTCAGACTATAAAATTGTAACAATAACAATGTGTTGTATTTTCATTTTATTCTTTTAAAGTGAAAGTTTGTCATCATTTTGTACTTGTGCCTTTGTTTTGTCTTTACACACTACGGAATTTACAAAGGCACAATAAACTACTGCAGTTTATGACGTTGACGTGTTTGACGTACAACGGACATCATGTTGTGCTCACAAGTGTCATTTAGCTGTGAGATATTTGACACTCATACAAGCCTATCGTACAGAAAATTTGTTGAGAAATTTTAAGCAGCTCTCGGCTCCCATCGACATTATAGCAATTTTTGTTTTCATGAATGGACATAATTGACATACGCTTTGTAAATGATGCCTTTGTATGGAAACTAGACCCTTGTACTTTGAGCTGGGAATGGGCTAATAAGAAAGTCGCCTGTTGCTGTTGCATTGCATGTTAAAAAATAAAATGCTTATGATTGCTGTTGCCTCTTCTCTTTTTTATTGCTTGTTTAGTTTTGTAAAAGTTCTTATGTGTGCCATGCTTGAAGCTGACCAAACTAAACGGCTAAGTGCGACTCGAGTCAAATTGGCTTACAAAATTACATGTATAAAAAATGTAATTTATTTTCTTGCACGATGTTTTGTTGACTTGAATTTGATTTGATGCTGTAATATGGTTAAAACATTAACGCTATATGTTTTAGTTTACATTCCATCGTGACATGGATTTCTAAAGAAATATTGGTTTCCCTTAATAATCTTGTCTTGTTTCTTATTTAGTGTGGTAAACGAGTGGGCGACCTTTTTGAAGATCTTAGAGATGGACATAATTTGGTCTCGTTGTTGGAAGTTCTCGCTGGAGAGCACCTGGTAAGAGAAACATAATGTTATTACTTTTTATATGCAGCCACAAAATAAAGTGTACATTATGCCTCCCTTCATTCAAGTCCGTAGCAAATTTATTTACTTTCAAAACGGGGATGATTTTCATAAACATGTTTCTTTGTATTTCAGCCTCGTGAAAGAGGGCGGATGCGTTTTCACATGTTACAAAATGTTCAGACTGTATTGGACTTTTTAAGATATCGCAAGGTAACTATTATTTACATACACCCACCATGCTAAAACTTACTCTATACAAAAACCAAACACTAAAAAATATTGGGGTGCATTAAAATGACTTTTTTGTGCCTTACAGATAAAATTAGTAAACATCAGAGCTGAAGATATAGTAGACGGAAACCCTAAGCTTACACTAGGTTTGATATGGACAATTATCCTTCATTTTCAGGTCAGTCCCAATATATATTCACTTTTTTGGATAATTTGCGTCAGTCCACTACTGATGACAACATGCATGCAACAAAACAAACGAAAACAAACCAATTCAAACATTTGTGGCTACCATGTGGTAAAATCTTTGTCGAGGCTACGACAATACTTATTCTGATGTGTCCATTATTTAATAAATATTATGTATGGTTGCGTTGTAGAATTGCACGTGGTTTTACTTTTATGACAAGAAAACCATCAATTGCAATTAGAAATCGTAAATAAGACGTGACTATAGCCCTTGCCCTTGTGTGGGGCTTTGATAATCTAATCTGTATCTTTTATCTGGAAGAAAAACAGATATGCGTGGACGAAACATGCCCACAAAGTGTAATTGAAGAATTTCCATTCTGTATTTAAACTAGTGGTTCGTTCTAGTCTTTGTAAACGCTTTGTATCAGTCTTTGTTCATACACAAACAATTTACATTTGCATGTTAGTAGTTCCTTTACGTGTTTTATTATGTTTATTTGCAAATTCTTTAATAACAAAATAAGGCGAGGTGAATTCGTCGTATGTGGGCTGCAAGCAAAATGAAAACTATTTGTGCAGAAGTAACTGCTCTGACATACCAATATTTATTATTATTTACTTGTGAAGCTTTATAATATTTTTACTTTACACCGATGCATGTAGGCACAATATTGTCAAAGAGATGCATAGGTAGTTATAGTTTTAGTTATGATGTTATTAGAATTCATATAAATGTAGAATGTCCACACAGTCGATTTCAGGCAGGGCTGTGTCATGTGGCATTACTGCGTGGGGGTAGAGTTAGGCCATCTGTGCTTTGTAGACTAGGCGGTCGTCCTCGACTCTACAAATCATAATTACTGTGAATAAAGTGATTTGTACGCTGCAGTAATGTAGTGATTTAACATGCAGAAAATAAAGGAGGAGGAAAAATGTACCTACAGTTAAAATTTACGTTAACAAACTTAATTAGACTCTATTAGCTTTATTGTTCATCTTTCTCTTAACTAATTATTTATGTAATTACAATAGTTGAATAATTCAATGTCACAACTGCAACTTTGCTACTTGTGTGGTGGGTGAAAGAATTGATGCTACGCTTCGTTAACTATTAGTTACACATGTATTGGCATTATTACATGGACAGGTGGGTGGCATTTTGTTGATATTCAGAACTGCATTCAGTCGTATATCTTCCTACTTACAAATATACCAGGGGATTAGTCTTTACTTTGCAATATGCATACAAATTATGATAATTATGGATGAGAACTATATAGACTACATGTACAGAATTATGCAGAAAAATAGTTTACAATTACAGTAGTAGTGGTAGTGAAACTAAAGTAATAGGTTAGTAGTGCAGCATTGATTACAGTAGAACTAGAACCTATAAAATATTATCTCAAAAATGCAACAACTCGTACCGTGCAGTGCATTGGATAATAATGATTGAGTTATAAAATTGCATGGGGTAAGATTACTTAAGTTACCCTGATTAGGATGAAGATTACTTTTGTTAAAATTGAAATACAAGGCACGATTAATAGTAGGTAAGTCGGGACGGGACTTAGGTTTTTGAATGTCTAGCTTAATTAATATTAATTGATCCACGGTATTTAACCGAAAGTGGAGCATGGTCATTGTTGGTATGAAATGCTTTAAAACAATTGTTACATCAGTGTTTTCCTTTACTGTGTTGCACTAATTGTATGTAGGAGAATTCTTTTGTTAGTGTAGGTGTTGTAGACATTGAAATCGTGTTTCTGTGTTGCATACCATGTTCTATAGGTAGTAATAGTAATGCAAATTGTATGTACCTGTAGGTTAATTGTATAATAACAAGTAAATTACGCACATGCAGTTGAAATTGTAAGCACCTATAGGAGGTGTACCTATTAACTATGCATATTAATTAATGGGTGCTGCAAAATGTTATTATTGTTCATGTGGACATCATGTAAGTGAGGAATATTTTAATTTTGTGATCATGCTGCTAACTACTACTTCTTCTTCTTCTTCTACTACTACCCTTGTCTTCTGTCTCTGTCTACACAACTCTGTTCTTTACTCTGATCTGAATGTCTCTGAAACTTGTGTCTTCAATTTTCACCGGAGGCACGAAAGGTAAGAAACATGACTTCCTTGGTGTTGATGTTTATGTATCTTGCCTTCGTATTTTTAAGTTTAAACTGGCTGCTCATATTTTCGCTGTTTCGTCTTCACATTGTACATGCACTGTCGACTGTGGTGGCAATAAAGTATTGTATGATTTTGCTGATACGTTTGTAATGATTTCAAACTTGTCCGCAAAAAATTCTTCATATTATTCTCAGAATTTTCATCAGCTTTTAATGGAAGGTACAGATTTGTTTTGTCCTACCTCGGTGCATATACTGATAGCTTCTGTCAAGTTACATATTTAAGTTGGATGGAACCACTGGATAATTAGATTTTCTCTCGCAGTAAGGGGATTTGCCATGTTGTCTCTTAAATTGAATTGTGCACTTCTACGAGCACAAACAGTAATTTAGTAGAGCATGAATTGTTTTGCATTCAACTAAATGTAGTAGTAGAACTAAACAAGGTTTGGACCTACTAACATGTTCGATATTTGACTACGAAATTGGAATTGTATCTCCTCATGTGTGAGTACGTGTATTTGTGGTACCCATTGAGGAAGGGGAGTTTCAAACGAAATATGTTTGTTCATATAGGAAAAGAGTAATTGAGATTATACTGCAGAATTCATGGCCTTGCATATCTCTGTTGTCTTGTCTGTTCTGACGGTGATTCTATTTTTTGTTCCCAATTACAATTTGCACTGCAATTTTGTAATTTATTTTGGCTTTCCTTTCTTTAGCAAATAAGTATACATACGCATAAAGGTACATACCTTTTTACCATTCGTGTGAGTGAGAAAAACATGAGAATGTGTACCAAACTTTACTATCAGCATGGAACAGTGCAATTCTTATGAGATAAAATCTACATTACCAGAAGTCTACTATTCTAATAAGCTTTAACGAAATGTAAGCTGTGCAGTTGAGCCTCACTAATGGCAATGTACAAAATACTTTACATTGCATTGCATTGATTAGTATTACTTTACTTAAATTCTCGCATTCATTCTCATAAGTTTAATTAAAACATCACTTCTCCACAGGCTATGTAATTCTATGAAAGGAAAGCAAAGCATGTGAAGGTATCATATGTATGCTGGTGCCCTTGCAATGCGGCGTTCTACTGTAGTTTCATTTGTATCTCCGGAAAACTATGCATAATGTCTGTAATTTCATTTATTCTCAAAGCATTGCAGCCACAAAGCACAGTTGGTCAACAAGCGGTAGGAAGTCCTTTTATTCAATAAAATGTGTTGCATACATATACGACAATAATGTTTTAGATATGGGTTTTAGTGTAGTTAGTGTTTGAGTGCACGATTTTACAAATTACTGTAATATGGACACGAACTTTAGTTAGGTACTTAACACTGCTTTTGTCGTTAAAAGTGGCAGTCCAACCTGCATAGGAAAGTTAGCAAGTTGAATGAAGATTGAGAATATGATAGAAAAGAGTCGAATGAAGGACAAGCACAATATAGACCATAATGCTGAGCCAACGAAACCAATAAGATCGGTTTACTAGAATATAATATGGTTTAGTAGCTAAGCTACTACTGAATAAAGGGCAAAGTTGAAAAGGATGAAAACTTCGTATTGTATATTGTATACTATAGAGACAGAGAAATCTTTCATTGTAATAGTTCCAGACGGGAAAGTGTATGTAATTCTGCAAGGCAGTTCTCGTAACATGAATGAGACACAGGGAGATAGGTAGGCAATTTGGAAAAATGTATTTGGAGCACGGAAGCCGGTGCTGACAGGCGCCGATGGGTATTCATACTACTGTGTAATATCAGAATCAAATTCTTCGCTGATTTTCACCATTAAATTTTGTTGAGTTAATTGGATTACTTGTATATACACTGATCGTACATTTCAGGTTTGTGCAAAATTCATGACAAGAGAGTGCAACGTGTAGCAAACTGTGATAAGTACCGTCGTTGTTGAGGATACCTAATTTTGTTAGAACGAAAATCAATGGACAACTTACGTATATTTTGCATTAACTCTCCCATCGCATCGGAGGGAAGAGGTAGCCAGGAGAAATGGGTCACATATTAGACCTCATACTGATAATTTTATTAGTATTATTATATCCTTTTTATTATGGCATCTTATGGTAAACAAAGCAGATATAACAGTATAATATCTCATTTATATATTCATAGAAAACGTGTAGCAAAGGAAGACTAAAACAACCAACTACGCTACTAGTTCCAGCTGAACTGTTCACCAGGAACGATCCAACTATTTTCTACCTCCAGATTATTATCATTAAAAACACTTGCACTTTTCGCAAGCTGACTTTTACTTGAATATATTTTTGGATTTAAATATTCGTCATTTTTCGTAGCATTCTAATTGTAGGTACAAGTAATAGTCTTTGATAAGTGGTAGGTGTGCATAAATATAGGATTCAGATTCTTCTCAAACATTCGTTTTGTTTGTGTAGAAGTTAGTTCTTTTGTACAAAGCCTTGTCTCGTTGTACCTGAACGTAACATGTCTTTCAATTTTAATTTATGTGGACATTTTAATCCATTTCGTGTCAAGCAAATACCTAGCTAAGCTATCTTTCATTGTTTAGTGAAGGAATATCGGAATATCTAACTTTGTATACACAGACAATGAATCTAAGCGAGATTACGAGGTATGCGGTTATTGTGTAAACTAATAATAATAGACCAGCAATACCTTCACCTTAAGTAGTAAAATGACGTCTATCCTTGTTAAATGAATTGCATGTTTACTTAATTGCAACATGCAATTTTAGAGGTTGAAAACTTACACTTGTACTAGCAACATGAAATTTTGCCTTTCTTGGTGTTTGGATTTTTTGTGTGTATTTTAACCTAAGGGGACAAATGACCTTACGGTGGGAATATCGCTACAAGAATAGTATTTTCAGCCAACAGTAGTTGTTCGTTGTGTTAAGAATAAGAAGTGATTACGATCGGCAACTGTTTATTAGAAGAGATTACACAACGATTTCTCAAACTTTGAGAACTGCTACTCTGTGACTGTTCAGTCAAAGTCTGGAATCGGTGAAACATTTACAGTGTTTCTACAAAAGTGTGAAGTGAGTGTAAGTTGCAATTTGATACCCCAATCAATGCCGGGTTGTTACAGTCTCACATTTTCAGTAATTTCAATGCATATTGAAAGTAAAGGTGTACAAAAGCAATAATTAGCGTACTCAATTTGTCAGAGAATAATGTAGCTGTGCCTAGTGATTTCTCTTTGACTTTATTGCGTGTAGGAGTGTAGTCTCTGTGTGTGAGCAAGTAAACAGTAAGCACTTTGTATTTTGTACATAGCGACGAGGCGACTGTGAAAGGTGATAAAGAGATTAGTGGTCCTTGTGTTTTATCTTAGTGAATTAACACATTCTCAAAGTGTGAATTAAAGCTGACTGACTTAAAAAGGTTTTTAGACGCAAACTCTTCTGTACTGATAAATACTAGCCCATACATTTACGAACGTTAGCGTGTAGCTTAATGTGTTTACATACTCTTCTCACTCTTCTGTCGGTGTATAATGCCATTACATGTCAACACAGTTACATGTTAACTCCACATTTGAAAATTAGTGAATTTTTTAAATGAAGTAGTGTTGCTATATAAAATAACTCACTACTAACTATTACTATAAATCGTACCAAATCTGCTTTAGTTTAGATATTCAACATTTACTATTGTAGGTTTTGTATGTACAACTTAAGTATGAAATGTACAGTTCAGGAAAACAGATTATTGACAGTTGACGTTAGTGTTTCAGCATATTTATACCAGTTTTATGGGATGAATATAATACAGGTGATATCATATCTAAAATTACACTGTGGTCTGGTACCTCTCTTCTCTGTAGTATAGCACGCTGTAAAGCTGGCGAAGCTGAATGATACACTGCCTGATAAAGTGGAGTATTAAATGCCAACATTGACATAAATATAATTATTATATCTATCAAGTTTACGTACAATGCAAGGTGACATTTACATTCTGCACGTATTGCGAAATTATATTTTGCTTGTTGTAGTAAATGTTGTAGGTATTTCATTTAATTGAATTAATGTCCACTTATCATGGTATCTGTATGGCATTATTCCCAACTCAACTACAGATCAGGCTTTGCTGATTATGACTATGACGAATACATACATCGCTATGTAGGCAACTGCGTTTTGTATACTGTGTATACTTAGTTTACCTCTGCAGTTTATTTACAATTCGAGAAACACATTTACTAGATTTATTTGTGCAATATCTATATACACAATTTACTTCAGTAGAATGTACTCACACAAATGTTCATTTCCATGTGCTGTGTGAGCGTTGAGCAGTGCAGTTGACACTGTCGGTCTTTTCACACTTACTGACTTTCTTCATTTCCGCATTGCATTGTGAATGTCGGTCTATCAGCCTTTTCTAAATTATAAAATATTTCGTCTGCTGAGGAGCGGTATTTATTTGTGCACATAGTAGTTTCTTCATTTGTGGAAATTCTTCTTTATGTGTCAATAGATTTTATATTGTTTACCAAGCACAGACTGGAAGTGATTTCATACACCGTGCCATGTACAGTATCACTTTAATCTACTGTGTGTTTGTGTTGAGTGTGCAAAGTGTGCATGTAAAAAGTTGAACCGTCTTCAAAATGTTTTTTTCTGCAACGATCGAGTCGTTGCAATTCAGTAGTCTCTAATGAATCGTAAAATGTCCCGAAACCTTTGGAATCTCTCTGCTCTATTTCTGAAACGGAAAGGAGCTGGTGGAAGTCCTTCCAAAACATCAACTTCATTGTGTGATTTGACTGGATCTCCAATAGCAGGGCAGCAAAAGTCTCCCGGACTGATAAAGACTGATTCTAGCTCAGGGTCTCGCGTTTTCGACTGTGATGTTAAAGTGAGAAGTGTAGACGATTTAAGCTGCGGCAAAAGCAGCAATGAGTACAAAAGTCGTGTTGTCTCTCAAGGGATTTGCGGTTCTAGTCTTAGTAGTGATTTGAGTTCAAGAAGTCGCAGTGTGGAGCATTTGCCAATAGTAAAAAGTTCTAATGGAAAAAATGTTGTGGAAACCCGGCAAGTGGTTGTGGAAACACATGAAAGAAAAGACACGAGTGGCGATTCCGTAGTTGTAGGGAAAAAGAAGGGTGAGAGTGAAGGTCGAGGACAGAGTCAAGATGAACGTCGACGGACTCCACCGTGGACGGTGTGGGTCGGTACTTCCGTTGGTTTGGTGGGGGCTGCAGTGGCAACTTCTTTAGTGGATCTGATGGTGGAAGAAGAGGATGATGTGCAAAATAAACTGTGGAAGTCGGCCTCAGATGGCACAGTAGGCAGATTTTCATTTCATTAACATTTTACTCTATACGTGTATGTGTGTTGTGAATACACAGCTGTACTTGTGCTGCTGCCGCATGAATCTTTCTGCTGCTACGTTACGCTAAGCCATGGAATGCTTATAGATAAGTCCGTACACGTACATACACTTACTCACTTGCCACATGCCTATAAATTATACATATAAAATAGATTTTTTGTGATAGTCCTGCTTAATGATGTTGTTTATTTATGTTCTCATTCTATCCTTTGCTTTATACGTTGAATGAACAGTTATCATTATAAATATGCTTCCCGTCATAATAACCTTTAGAAATACAGATAGCATTACATTACATAGTAGATATTTCATTTAAACACACTATCTATACACACCTGGCACACCTAGACACAGTTATGTTTTGTTGGAGTATTCTTGCATACCATTTGATTCGTTGATGTCGGTACTTTCTTGTAACATCTTGTCATGAGCCGATGATCACCAGGAGGCTTGTGTTTAGGCGCAAAGAAACGCAAATCACGAAATAATAAATGAGACAATATTCAGTTTCATGATTGTATCAACTTACTTTATGATATCCTTACACGTAGGAGGTCAATAACTATTACAGCGCTCTCATTTGTTTGCTTTATGGAATTTATCATCCGAGGGGTATTTATAGGATTTACGTGTACGTGGAAAAATATTCTGCTACATTTAACATTCCTTTATGTACACTTTACCATATTTTATTGTGTCAGTGTGTGTTCTAAGCACCGGTGTTGACAAACACACAATAAATAGACTTACACTTAACCTAAATTGGGAAGATTATAATAATATTATATAATGCTTTGTGCATGCTGGCATAATTTGTTGATATAAATTGTCAGGAGCTTGCAAATATTTGTATAATCAAAACTGGAACTAAGCCCTTGCAGATAAGATACCAAAATACAATTAGACAATGGCTTAATTTCAATCAATAATTCAATAATTGGTACATACTACATACAGTGATGTATAATTGTATAAATCACCGTTTCAGCCATGAAATCATGGAAAATTGGTAATAAAATAATTTTTTTGATAATACGGTATACATTGCACACTTACTGACTTGGACACGGATAAATGTTGTAACATGCTAGTATCAGTATTTATAAGTATGTTAATTAAATAAATCATGCCTACTGTTCTTTCGGTTTTATATGAAATGAAATGATGGATTTTGTGTGACAAAATCACATTGGTATCTGAGGATGGTAAAAGGTGTGTCTTTTGCTGAGTATTCATAATTTAGATGTGAATTTTATTGCTTTGCAAAGTTTAAATAGTGCCAGTTGCAAGTTGTTCTGTTGTGGAATATTATACAGACGTGTGCTAAATGAATTCTAGCTATTTAGTAGTTTTATTACGATCCTTACTGAGTGTTGCGTTGTAAGTGATGTGATACAAGTGTCACACAGTGCCATAAATATCTAAAAGTAGTACAAAACTGCTATGCAAAAATAAAGCCTAAAAGTAAAACAATCGGAACTAGGACACAAAGCGAGCGTTATTTTTGACAGTATAACGTTAGCTTATGGTTTGTCTTAAATTCTCTTATAATGTGGATATCATAATGAGAGATATAGATTCGAAATAGATGGCTCCTAGTTATCAGTGACTACTCCTTTGACATTTGTGAGCATATGTGTGCTCTAGCCGCTAAAAGCTGTGTACACAAATATAAACTTAAAATATGGAAAATCGGGTTTGATATTATTATGACAGGCGAAATCGGTAATTTTCCTTTCTGGTGTTTATTATTGTACACTTTCAATAAAGCCGACTCTTAACTTCAGGGCGGTACAGTAAGTCTTCTTTGTAAAATTTCGTTTAGTTATTTGTAACTTTATGAAAAGCTTGTTTTATTTATGTCCCGAACTTGTTCTGGTCAAAAGTGTTTGACTATCTGCATTAGAGCAACTGTAAGTGTCTATTGAATGGACGTATTGGTTAAGTAGGTATCCCACATTCAGGTATGTGGGCGTCGTTTGTTTACACTAGCACTTGATTAGCTTAAGGGTCCGCTATTTAAGAAATATATAAGGCTATATAGAACTTATTTATCCTTTTGGTCCTATTATTCTTTATAGAAGGGAAATAGTGACTGGGAGGCATGACGTGGTTAATATTTGTAGCTCAGAAATGACGAAGTTTGTAGGTTTTTCAGACCAATTGACAGTCGGTGTTACCATTGCTTCCGTGAAGAAGAGATCAAGATGTTTTGTGTAAATACATCGTGCTTAAATATATTTGTTTAGGTTACTGGTTTTCTTTAAAATACTGAGCATTAATCGTAAAAAAAATTCACACCGCGAATTCCATTTTAAGTGATTGGATTATTTATTAGCATAACTATAATCACTATAATGATTTCTCTTCTCCACATATTTCGTCTGGTAACTTATGCGTTTTTTACTTAAGCAATAATTTTTAGCTGACATTGCAATCGTAGGAAACACAACTAGGTAGTATTATTTGTTGTTATTTTGTTGATGGCAACCATTCAAATTGTACAAAGCTGCATCTTAATCTCCACTTGTTCTTTCATTTCGTCAACTAAAATTGAGTGAGCAAGTAATCTATACCTGTGCCATTTACACAGCTTTGTGCATGTGTGTATTACGGTAATTATCTGTACATATTTTGGAACATTTGGAAACATTATTTCGTATCTTTCCATATGTCACTACTTTATTTTTGTCTTGTAGAAATGCAGCTGATTGTTAATTTAGGCAGTGAGATCAAATAGTGGCCATCCTAGGGTTATGTTGGGAGAGTATGGAATATTTAGTTTTTACTATATAAAATATAAATACAATTCTAGTAGCGAGTTTCTAGGGGTTGTGCTATATGTATAAGCAAAGTTGAAGTTGCTTATTAAGACCTAGACAAAGTATAGCTTTAAAGCTCTGGCTCTATATTAAAGAAGATTCTAAGTAACTCTTGAAGTCATAATCTCATAATATGTGGTTGTTGCTGTGTTGTTGTTTTACGTGAGTGTTAGTTGTATACACCCGACCCTTCAAGCATGAAGAGGCCAGAATTTCACGTAAATACTAGATAGGTATGTCCACAAAACGTAAAAATACAAGTAATACGTGGGCAGGAGTTGCACCGGTCTAAGATATAATTTCGCATATGTTAATTATGATGATTTGCCATTATTATATAGAAATATGATAAAGGCAATAACGCAACAATAATGATATTTTTGTTATTGTTATCTCTTTGTTAGAATATTAGCCGTATCTTCTAAAGATTGCATATGTTTACATTTATTGTAGTTTTGTTGGTTTTGTAGTTAGAGCAGCGGAGTAACAGTCTTATTTTGTACGAAGTATAAAGCATAATCTTGATTATCTCTTTTATGGTAGTAATAGTCAAAGGAGAAGTATCAGAACATACGTTATAGTGGTTAGGTTTATCTTGAAGGCAATTCGCCGGTAAAAATTGTGCAATGAAATCATAGATGAAAAAGTCAACGCACTCGTTTAACTCCTTCTCGCTCTTCCCTCAATCCTCTTGTAGTCTGCTGTGTATTTGCAACATCAACATCCGAAGAGCATCTCCGTTGGGTTCTCTTCATTTCTTTTCTCCAACTCTTATCATAATATTATATAAGTTTTCATCTGCACACAATAGGTACTTCGTACATTCCATATCTGCTGCCGTAATGCAATGGTCGGTCGTCCACTGCAAACCACACTGCATTTCACATAAAGATTGAATGTAGAAGTTGTTCGAGGATTATTATACAACCGTGCATTACTTACTATGAGTTTACATCTTGTCCCTTCGTGTACTTCCATCTTACCAACACGTTGTAATGCTCTCTCAACTTTTTTCTTCCTTTCTGCTGACTTAGTAAATATACAGAAGAATGAATGAACCGGTGAGGACTGAGTAGATTGTCGACTGGCACTGGCATTGCAAAGATTTTATTGCTAAGCTTCCACTTGAGACAACTTGAGTGTGTCAGAGATAAAAACATTTTATCTTTATGGATATTCCATGTAGGTATATCCTATTACGTCCACTGCACGTTATAGGTACACATTAAATGGCATGTTATATAATAATACAAAAAATCTGAAGTCATACTATGAACTATGAACGAAAATTCTTTTCCTCATGTATCATCATAATATTGCTATTTTTAATTGATCGACACACACTTAAAAGCTCGACTTCCTACATTCTTCTGCATATTCCACATTTAATTGGCCTTTAGTTCGTTGTTGAGCTGGAAACTACATCAATTTCTGTATAAATGCATATCAAGTTTTTGTACACTTGTGTATAGCTTATACCATATAGCAAGCATTGATAAAATGAAACCTTAGCGATGTGACATACCTTGATTGAACACATAAATCCAGAAAAGTGTCAATAGGCAATCATTATCTGTAATTTCATGCTTAAAAGTCTGTGCGATTGACATTTGGTATTTTTACCGAGAAAGTAGCCATACACATCACTATGAGACCTTTCATGTTGAAATTAAGCAATCTCTTGTGCAACGCTCAATGTTGTGATTTCATGCTACACAAAGCGATACTTGACTTTCCTGACATTCTATTGAAAGTGGGGGTGAATTAGCTAAACGCATAAATTAATGCAGCTCATATAAACTACTTGAAATTCTCTGCATTAATAGATATAGCAAGTATGACAGTCTAACAATGTATTTCTATTGCTTAAAGGAAAATAACGAAAACAGCATGGTTTTATTTGAGTAAGTAGTACTCAGGTTAGTTTTTGATATGATACTCAAGTCGCGTCTAGAAAACTGAAAACAGGTATTTTGTAATGTAGCATGTGCAGTGACACTCTTATTACAACTTCCACTTACTGTTACTATATATACTTGAGACTACTACTGTGCTGTGCACTACAAGTACAACTACCATCTAGATATACCTCCGGTTATTCACTGACAGGTACACACACAGAGGCTTTAAAAGAATGGCCTCCGGCTATTGAATTGCTTTTCAGGTGTTTCAATTGCACTCTGTACATTGTTCTCATAATATATATAACAGAAAGCAAGGTATGCATAATATAGGTATGGAAAATTAAGTTGGTCTGCAGACATAGTATTTAGAGTCAACAGTTTTAAGCATGTTAAACTAACTAATAAGTATATGGTTTAGACTTTCTGGTATAGGGAAAGGGACAGGGGGTGCGGGCAGGTAGAAATTCACGTTCAGTTATGCATTTACACATGGTTTCGGCATTTGGCAGCAAACTGGCTGTATATTGTGAACTGCATAAGCAAACCACTCTAGGCACAATACTACAAACCTATCTGTAGAAGTTTTAGTGTGAGTGTTGCTTGCTTGTCGACTGGCTGCGGCTGGCAATCTCACTGACGACGACGAGACCAGTCTCTACCACCACTCCATCCAGCTACGACGACTTAGCAACGAGATACCTGTTCAATGTGTAATATTATTATGTGTGATGCAGCCTCGTATTATCATTCTGTTATTGTACTGTGGTAGGTGTACATAATATTACAGCAGGCACTACTTGGTATTATTTAGATGTATTTTGCTTTTTACTGCTTAGACTTATTAACATCCACTGTAAAAGTACAGATAGATACGAAGCACACAGATAGATAGCTACGCGTAAGGTTTCTAAATGAAAAGTTGTGTATAGTGAAGTGTATATAAGTTCACTCACTATACTACTACTAGAGCTTATTGTTAAGTTAGGGTTGAGTTTGAGCATTGTGTTGCAATATAAGTAGTATTATTGCATGACATTACGTTAGTTAGGTACGTTGTTGTTTAGGTACTACGTGCATGCATCCATCCCTACTATATAGTAGACGACGTATGTGCTGTTGTACTTATATGGTGGGGTTCCGCCGGTAGAAGTTTAACATGGCCTTCCATCCACCAGTCTGTCTAACGACGGTTTACCCACATCTCCATAACAGGTAGAAAATAAATGCACATATGCATACCTCTAGTTGGACGTGGGAAGGCAAACTGGCAGGTATAGAGCCAAAGTTTAGGAAATCTATCCTTCCTCTCGCCACCATCGTCTCTATTTACAAAATATACTTAAACTCTCACTCCGGTCCATTATTGTTGACTTTTTTCTGTAGGAGTATCTGTAGTGTATTGTGGACAAACGTCCTCAGCTCAATTAGTGTGCTCCTCTTCTGTGATCCATCTCTGTGCTCTGTTGTTATTTATTATTATTATTGAAATTATTCTACAGCTGGATTCACTTTCGTATGTGGAGAATTGTTGTGACACACCAGCAGCACTCAGTGCTTGTTAGCGTTGATTAGAAGGAGAGCAGCAGCACAGATCAATGAATTGAAATGGAATAATGGGAGAGAATGAGAACTAATAGCAACTAACGAATTACTTACATGCTGAATTTAACTGGCGGCTTAACGGTAACAGGAGGAGCAAAGAAGTTACAGATTGATTTGCATAAACATTTATCCTTTCCATTTCCAGCCACTTTACACTTACTTACTACTTACTGATACGGTGTGTGATGTGCTGAAGTGAATTTGCATTTGGGATGGTTCTGTGATGTGACTTCACGGTGTACACACGGTATCTTCTTTAAATATATACCTAGTGGTAGTGTACGTACGTTCTTCAGTGGTTTACATTGTAATGTGCACGTCAAAGATGTGTACTTTATAAGTACTTTCCTTTTTCTGCATACAAGAAAAGGTTTAACTCATGGCACCTCATACTGCTACCACTACAACATTGCAATGGATACCTGTTGTGTAGAATTTAGTCAGAGTTGAAAATTACTGTGGTAGTTTATATAGAATGTCAGTTAAATTGAGTCGAAGTGACACAGAGACACGGATTGAAACATTGTCTTGTCGTGTCTCTAGTCCTTGTCTGTGTTGAGAGTTGGATTACATGTTTGAATGCTAAATTTAGTTACGATAATACAACAGGTTGTCAATGCAAAACAACCCAGGTGCCGTTTGTACTTATTCAGTTGAGAATTCGCGAGTGACAAGTTTAGCAGGGAAACCTACTCCATTATTGGATTCAAAATGTTTTATGTGTGCCTTGTACTTGTGATGTGAGATATGTACAGGTAGACAATGACTATAGCTCTATACTTGTATACCAAAGTGTGGTTCAATGGGATGTGAGATTTTCGTGTACTTGTACACAGTACACCACAGACAGACTATGTGTTTAGTGAGATCTCACTCATCTCACCACCACTGTTTGTAAGTGCTGTACACAAGAAGTATATAAATATGTAATAAAAGTAAGGGGAAAGATTTACAGGAGTCTGAAGTTGCAATTGCACTTACTCAGTTCTGTTGGAGACGTAGACGACTCCGGATGTTGCGTGGGCAGTTTCTAATTAACGTCAGCTGTATCAAACTTCTGCCCAATTTTGCATCATTGATTATCAATGAATCAAGTTTATAATAGCTAGCAAGAGTCAAATTCGTCATTATAATTATCAACTAAGATCTGTACTCTGAGTGCTTTGGTGAGGACCGACAGTTTTAATATAAAATAACCCGCTTTGATTCTTTCTGGTTTTAACATCACGATCACCTTTTGATTATGTGCCAAATGTAGTTCGAGCAATGTCATCTGTTTCGGTTTTCTCCTTGAAGTTTCATATTCATAAATAATATTTGACAAAGTTGTGATGAATGTTTGCTCAGTGCTACAGATTGCAATGTCGTAAGAAGCTAAAATAACTTGTTCGTTCAAGGTGACGGGAGATTTGTGTCTCCGTTGACTAATAAGTTGACTACGTGTTTGACTTCATGACGAGGAGTCGAAGAGAGAACATTTCTTATATAAAATTTAAAAAAACACAAGCTCGATGTAGTTTTTAAATATACTTTTGTTTTTCTCTTGGTTTAATTTAGAATAGAAAATTGTGTGAGAATAATGGGCTAAACACGTATTAAACAAAACATTAATATTGTGCAACTGACACTTTTGCAAAAAGTTAAAGCACATAGCAGCAGCTAGTTCTGTTGACGGCTTTGTATGGTTGTCGATTTCATACGGCTGTATTTACAAGCCTCCAGTTCTACTACTTTTTATAAGAAAGTGACGGTGGATTGAAAGGAGTGAAGTTGATTAACGCATCTGAGTCAATCTACTAAGAATCTACGAAGATGTCAATGTATCACTTTGTTCGCGGTCCGCGCCTTTTCATTCAAGCTGCAAGGGAACAAACAGATCCCGACAATGTCAATCAAGATCCCGATGATGAAATGCTGGAGTATGGTCGGGATATTGGCGGAGATGCTGATCCAGAAATACATCGAGTTCATACACAACGAATCTTCAACACAGAATCTCATGGCTCTGCCTCAGCTTCAAACCGAGTTGCTCGCAAAGGTGGACTTAAGTCCATAACTCGAAAAATCATACGGAAAACAACCACGTTAACCCGGGGAGAGCAGAGAACTGTGACGGAGAGTTTGATGACGCAAACAAGTAAGGATGGCCAACAAGTTGTTACTCCTCAACGGTTTGTGTCTGAAAGAGTCGTACGTACCCCTTGGGGTACAGATGAAGACGAGTTGGATGACGAGGCTGCTGGAGGTCCTAGACAAAGAATTCACACGAATGGTACAAGTCGCAACCGAGAAACGCATACAACGACAGCTAATTTGGCTCAAGTCGGCTCTAGCTCTAATGGAGCTTACGGCCACAAACTCTGGGTCACCTCAGCACGTGATAATCATTATGAATCTGAAAATCGCTCTAAAAAGGTACAAAATATTCGAATACACGTTGTATGTGCAAATATTACCGTTGTAACATGAAATGTGATGTAATGCCCATTACTGTGGCATTGTAAAAAAGGTGTGCTATCCTATGCCCAAACGAAACTAAGAATAACTAGCCATAAGTGGAGCTGAAAAATTCCTGCAGTTTTTCATTAATGGTTTGGTTTCGCTATGCGTGACATTGGTACAGCGTCGATCACGTTTATATTTTCAATTGGTTTCTGACTGGTGTTGAGTCACAATTTAAATCATCGCAACTGTAGTATTCGGCCTAGTCGTGGCTAGAAATGTATTTTAGCTGGCTATGCGGTTTTTACTATGTGGTGGTGCCAGGTGAGCTATGTTATCTAAGTACAATATTGTACATAGCTATAGGTATACTCTTCGTCTGCGTTTGTATTAAGTATATTTTATATCTAAGTATGGGAATGGTATATTATGATTGCATGCAATTGCAGCTAACTGTGACAAAAACGGAATCTGCGAACGAAGCCTGGAATTAGATAAGATTAAGTGGTTAAGTTACATTACGTGTGAACTTTTTTGTGTAGCATTCGCTCTGTCAGATTGTCTGTTCTTTAATAGCATTTTATTGTACACTGTCTTGTCTCCTGATTGTTTGTGGCTTGATTTATATAGTCTACTTCTAGTCGAACGGGGATTTATTGCCAATACTTATTGACACTGTACTCAGAGATAAAAATAATATCTTTAAATCAAGCTCTGATAGCCATTTCTTTGCACGAATTGCCTAAACGACAGTTTTGCAATATTGGTATGCGTATTACTAACTACTACTATATTAGTTGTAGGTAATAATACCTTTTCAGTATTCTATCATTATGTCATTGTTTGTTTAAAGCAATGCAATCATCATTACTTGATTTAAGTATATAAGATATAAGTCTTCCTCATCGAATGGAATTTTGTTGACGTGCTATGAAACGCTCACTTAAAACAACCGAACAACAAAATGCACACAAAAAGTCTTTACCTTCTTCGGTCATTTCGTGCAGTGTAGGTAACTGGTACCTACGTGTTATGCTGCTAGGTACCAGTACAAGGCTTATTTTAAAAAATATATTTGGTTTATATTGTGGCTATTGTTTTTGGCCACGAAAACTATGTACATATCGTGAGTGGATGGTAAGGTAGAATTTCAGCTGCCAGTGTCCGTCACTTCTACCTCACCGCTCTTTCTTCCTGACTTCTTATCGTATCAGGCAGGGGCTTTAAATTCGCAATGTAATCTCCGGCTCATCTTTATTTTATTGCTTTGTGGCTCAAACCTTGAATTACTCTTTTCTCTATGCTGTAATTGTGCATCTTCAATTGTGCAAGGTATAAAGGTATAGAGGTATACGGCATAGAGGTATACGAGTACCTAATACATACATACTACAAGTTAAGTATGAATATACATGTTTTCCGTACATGGACATTCTTAATGATGTATTTACATTTTACCTCTAGCTACTTACTACTTCACAATTTTTTCTTTTTTCCTGCTTACAGTTGGTTTATGTGCGAATCGTTTAGTACACAGTGTAGAAATAGCTTGGATTTATGACACAAGTAGGGGCAGTAAAAATTTGCGTATTTTTGTGGTGTGGATGGATGTCGTCACATTGGATGATCATCGTTACTACATCCGCAAAAATTGTGCAGTTTTGCTTTAGGTCGTATTATTAGCGTCTTTTACTCTTACTACTTACGATGATGGTCAGTTAAAGTTACAGTACCAGACAAGACAGACAAAGTTTGCACGAATGTTATAGAAAGTAAATAGCATAGAGGTTAGAACAAGTTTCAACTGCATTTAGTTTTAAATTTTGAAAATACTGTCGTAAACCAAGTCCGTTGCAGTTAATGTTATGTACATTGTTGTTAGTGCATGAAAAACTTACATTTAAGTGTTCTGCATTCAAGTGCTTTATGTACTGGATGTTGATTTGGTTGTTAGCTGTTACACAATTATATTGTGGATGTTCATGTTACATAGAAAAGTGTTAGTAAAATATCTGTACGCTTCGTACACACAGGTCTTTAGGCATGTAATAAAAACGAAAAAAAGAACAACATGCACAGAAAGAATAAGCCACTGCACTACTACTACTGCTGGTTGTTTGAGATGAGTTGTGGCTGAACTGCTCTTTTTAAAGAGACAGATACAATATGTAATGTAATATACTGCAAAACTATAAAGGAAGCTTCCACCTTGAGACATGCGAAATAAGAAGATAAATATTCATCTATTGGTGGACAGTGGAGCATAATGCATGTCCACATGAATAATGACTGCATCACATCACAATAGAATGCCTATACCATTTACATACAACGTACGAAGTTTTATAGTAATGGCAATGGCTAAGTAAATCTTGAGCTAGCCGATATATAGCCCTACCTGCTATTTTTATGAGACGTGTGCATACAGGCAGTGGACATATTGCTGTAGTGTTCTCGCATTGTAATCTAGTGTACATAAAGGTGTAACCAGCTAACCCAGCTGGCCAAAGGACATAAGGACAAGCATTAAATATTAAGCGCATCGCTTAATATATATTTAGTAGTTATCCTGAGAATTACTAAGGAACTGACAATTAAAAACTACTCAACATGAGCTTTTCATGAGTTGGAAGATTCTTTTGTCGTGATTGCTGTAGCAGAGTCAGAGTGAGTCTTCATCATTGACGAGATTTAAAAGCAATGCTGACTCAGATGATCGCATCACATCATCATCACACATATCTCTTTTTATAATCTTCTCAATGACTTTTCTGCTAACACCTTTTCTTCTGTGTAAACTAATGAGTAGCATAAAGTATTTATACAATGCTAAAGTATTCAGATGAGATCTTATCATAAACATGGTGACAACATCGCCTAGTTTTGCCATTGCATTATGTTACGTTACCATTCTGCCAGCTTTATCGCTAATGTTTACTTGTGGCTAGTACTACTACTACTATACTACTATACATATCCTTGTTATTTAAAATCGTGCTATGTATGTACTACGGCACGGTGTATACAGAAAGCATTTCATTACCATTGCATTTTTCTTTTTGCGCATTGCATTATAGTAAGTTATGAAATGAGCATACAAAGTTAAAAGTTGTTTCTCAGTTAGTAGAGTGTGCTTGTGTTCTTGAGTCTGTATATCATAATAATTGCTAAAATAATACTATCATAGCATTTTAATTACATCGCAAAATACATTAAACCATCTCGCCTTCAACGAATTGTAATAAATATGTTGTGCACTTTAGTGTGGAGAATTTATGCTGGCATTATGTACGTTTAATTAGAAAATTAAAGGTTGAAACGATCGTCGCATTTGATTTGTTTCCCAATAATGAGAGAAAAGTGGTGTATAATAAAACTGTAATGTAATCTTCAATGTACTTTCAAATAGATTTGGCAAATAACTCAGCTCTTAGCTGAACAGTTTGGTTGGAAAGTTATAATTTGGGTTTGTTTCACATGACTTAAGGTACATAGCTTTTAATACTTATGCAGGTTCTGCAGAAATGCTATTCTGTGTTAGGTAGATTTGATAACTCTCAGTATTTTAACCTACCACATTAGAGACTCACCGCGCAATGCTATTGTAGACAAAAGTTTTCATTGTGGTTACGAAACAGACACAGAATCGAATCGCAACAGACGGGTACACACATTGTGTTAATACAGAGACTTGTATAGACTTCTGCTGGAGCTTTATTTTTCTTAAGAACAATTTCAAGAGAATCGCTCACATATTTTTCATGTTCATTGTTAGCTACGTAGCGAAACAATCTGCTCAACTGATCTGTAGCTTCTTCTCACTTATTGTTAGCACACCGTGCTCATTTCATTAATATTGATATCAGTCAGCGAAACAAGCGAAAATCTCTCTGATTTTGCACGTATATTTATAGTTCACTTTTTATAGTAACTATTACTTATGTATGTATATTTATGACATGATAGAATTTTATTGCTAGACACAGGATAACATTGAGGTTTTAGTTATGCTTTAAAATGAAATGGTCGAAATGGTTTTGTCTCGTCTCGCCCAGGCTTCTCGAGTATCTCGCGAGTTCACCAGGAATTTATAGAAAGTGTATTACGTGAATTGCATGCACCTGCAATAATATTTGTTAATACAACAGATTATTTTATTTCTGGGGACATTGTATTTTATTTTTGTATGGACAAACCGATTGCTACGGCATTAGCCGTATAGATTCCGAAGATAATGCAATTCTCAGTTCAAACATTCGTTGTAGAGTTCGTCTGCTTGATTTCTCGATGCTTATAACTGCTAAATCGGCTTGGTCTTGATCTGACTGCTTTTATATGTTCGCCCCAGGCTACCTAAGGAAACTAGCAATATGCAAGACACGTTTTATGATTTCATGTGTTTCAAGTTTCCTTTCCTTCAGTTCAACCATTTCAAGTCACTGCTTTTCTTGTGAACTCTTGGGAAAGGAAAATGATGAGAAAACAATGCGCTATAGCTGTGTTCGTTTTGTAATTTGGTTTAAAGACCATTTGCTTTATTCGTCTCCTTTCACACTTTGTCTTTAGGCAAAGACCTATCTCACGTTGTTATATTTTATTGCACATAATATTACATGAATTAGTTGAAGTGAAGGTTAGCATTTTGTTGTCTACAGAAATGCAGTTCACAGTGATAATTACTATTCAATGAATGCAAACGCTTCTCTTCTTCCTTCGTATGTATCTTGTGAAATGATACAACATTTTCAGTTTCAGGTATCAATTGCTAATGAGCAGACAACTTCTTTATACTAGAAAATATTTCTCCAATAGTAGTCCTACCGTTGTTCGTTGGTTTCGATTGTCGATCTTCGGAAAAATTCAGCTTTGATTTGGAAGGTACTACATAATAATTTAATGGAAATTCATAGTCGAGGGTCAATATGCAGGAAAGGGTGTTTGCCATTTGTATAAACTCTTTAAGATTGGATTCCAGCAGCGAATCAAATAGAAGTGTGAGAATTCAGTGGCATGAGAAAATTCCTAGCAGAGTCAATTTCACAATAAGAAGAAATGGGCTACGTTTCAACGAACGTTGTACCATATTGTTTCAAGCTATATGTATGAATGTACATGTACCTACACCTTGTCAGCTTTTTCTTTACAACCTGCCCTTGAAGCAAATTGTTGCGTAGGATGACATAAGAAAAATATTTGTATTTATTTATGATTACTCATGTTGGTCAATTATTGATTAAAAAGAATTACGACCGTATAATATTTTCGTGTATAAATGATACTCTCTCTTAACTTGTATAAATATTTCCTTTTATTACAACCGAACCTGGGAAAAGTAATTTGCAACAATACTGACCAGGTATTGTTGTTGAACATGTGGTAAGAAATTCATACTTCTATTCAGTACTGAATATTATATCCTTTGCAAAAGTGCATCTGGTTATTATACTAATATTATTTATTACAATCAGAAATGGTTTTATACTTACATAGAAAATGGAGATAATACGGGTAATATTTAAAGCTAAACCTTTCTTACCTTTTAAAGTTACATAACAGGTAGCAAGAAATGCAAGTTATGTCTGTAAATTTTGCTTACGGATTAGAAAAGTGTGATTATTAAGGTAAGTATGTAGATCTTAAGGTAAATACATACTACTATAAAGGACTAACAGCCAAATTGACAATGCACTTTTTCATGCTTGGAAGTGTAAGTAACCACTTCTAAATCCATATTGGTATCGACAATGCCAAATGTAAT
>JABASD010001410.1:0-40823 GCA_019776165.1 Pogonognathellus flavescens
TGAAATGGTCAGTCGCTGTCACTCGGATACCTTTTTACGGATTACCTTTACCCTTTCTCGAACTCTATTGTTCTCCGGCTGCCGAGCTAAAACAATGCGAACGGATTAAAACACACTCCTATATTATATCTATCTAGTATAAGAACTGCAACGTTCAGGCCTATATTAGTATAAGTATAGCATCTGTACAATACATATTGTAGGGATATAAAAAGGACATTGTATTTCGATAAGATAAGTCTGTGTTAAATCTAAGTAAGTTTTACAAAGCTCTGTACCGCTCTGTACGTGTACAACTAGCAATAGATATGGAGGAACACCCTGCTGGGGTAATAAATCTGCGATTAGTATTTCAATAACCGTACCATATGTGTAAAACATACATTACATACCATGCATACAATAACTTTCATGCTATTTCTATTAGTTGGTATGTAACAGCTAGTAAAATGTAGAATGGAAAATTGTACCACCACTATAGAAATGCACACTTAAACATGCAATGTGGAAAGTAGACATTTAATTTCTAACCAAGATACATTCATCTTTATTTTCTAATGGTGGTGGCAATGGTGGTGGTGTTAGGAAAACTCTTACAAGGAAACTCAGAAGAAACCCAGCCGACATTTATACAATTTTAGACAACCCAAAAACGACATACTTTTACAATGTGATAGGTACTTGATACATTATGTCAGCTTTCTATCACACTACCACCACTACCACCATGGTACTTTGAAAACACAATGGTATCCTGAACTGCGAAAGTATTTTTTCTCCTTCTTAGACTGATATTTATGGCCTTAACAGACTGCTGAGTGTTGTGATTAAGTATTAAGCTGCTTTCAATGAAAACATTGACAATAATATTGTGTGTGTGTTTGTAAGTGCAACAGGAAAGACATACAATGAGGGACAGTCAGCCAGTTGTACAAATACAGCAAAATGACACGCACGGATTTGTTTGTTATTATTTTGGTCGTTGAGTTTCCATCTTCTTGGGAGACTTAAGGAGAACATTCAGAAGAATGATGTATAAAAGTGATAGTGGTATGAAAGAACACTCCAGATAGACACTACAAACTGAATCCGTGAAAGCTGAACTGTTAAAACTCTTGAGTTTGACATAGATTCTATAAATATAGTTCTGGGGTGGTATAAGATAGGGGATCGTCATTTCAAAACCCGAATGTTATGTTGTATTGAGCTGCAGAGAGACGTTTTGACTAGGCACTGTAAACATTTGGTCTGCAGATTGTGCCAGTACTCGAATGATTGTAAAGGAACGTCTTTTGTTGGAAAAATACATTAAATTCTATGCCATTACATCTGTATGGTTATGTAGACACGATTTTCCTAAATGTTATTCGGAATAGTAAAAAAATACGAAGTTTCAGGGAGAAATGACTCGTAGAATTGATTTGGCTTTGGGTGAGTGATTTTACAAGCCAATAGAAACTACGACTGCACTGTAGATATTCTCTTACTGCTGCACTGGTGCCTCGCCTTATGCTTATAAAAGTATGCGGAAGGTCCTTAAGTGTTGAAGTTGACTGGAGAGTTCCAGAATATCTATCACGCTCCACTACATACTTTCACTCCAGGCCTTAAAAAACTGGACATTGTGCGACCACATTTGATTCGATTTGCTTTATGCCTCTGTAATTGGATTTCCCCAACTGTTTTTCCTTTTTCGGGGTTGAAACGGCTGATTCAATTGAGTTACACGGGTTCACGAACGAGGAGGTGGATGTGGATGTCATTATAAAAGCATTTTCAGTTCTGCCAACTTGTTTTGAACGTTTGCAAGGATTTTATGTTTTCAAACACAACTTAATAAACTTTACCTTGATGCATGGCTTGCGGTTACTTCGGCCTCAGTAGGTTGTGCAATGAAAACACTTTATTTTACAGTTTTCACATAATAATTTCATATGTAGCAGTACTTTTCTTTCAACTTTGATACTTCTACCATGTAGGTACTAGCAATAACAATAGCAAACATAAATGCGGCTTGTTTATTCATCCTCCTACACTTTCCTTCCTACGCACATTTCTTTTTGTACAACCAAAGGAGCTTAAGGAGAGTAATAATATGAAACTGAAAGAAGGCTATTAAATACATGCCCTCATTGGTCTTGCCTTTAATATGGGTTTTCATGGTTATTTGTGTGAAGGAAAGGGACAATTTAAATATTCATCTGGAACTACTTAACCAAAGTACCATTAAATGTATTAAGTACGGAAATTAATCCCAAGAAACTTTATTGAAATTCTAATGGTATACTTGCTACAAGAGATTTTACAGTCCATGTGTAAGCTGGGTTTACAAAGAACTAAAAATGAAATAGTACTAATGCACAAAAGTGTATACAGTGCTAATATGCAGGCTCTCTCTCCTAAAGAAAATTTGTAATCAAATCCGAGTGGTTGCTTTCATGCTCGGCAGATTCTTTTTTACTAATTGGATTATATAAACATACTAGTAGAAAGCAGTGTAGGATGCTATAAGTATATTTAGATGAAAGTATTTGAGAAAAGCAGAAGCACTCACTCATCAAAGAGTTCTCTGAAAATTAACGAGTGAAACTCGCGGTTACTTAGAAAACGATAAGCTGCTAAATAATCATTTTACTTTGGGATGTGTGTATACAACCGCTATCTGCTATAATATCAAGTTGTGGAGCAGATTAATATGTAAGGCATATGCAAATAGTGAATGTTGAAGATATTATTTCATTGTTTATTGTTTACTGTTGTTTGCAGGACGAGAGAAACCAAATCTTGACGACCAATTGTTGGCTAAACCAGGTATAAATTCATTTAATCATTTTCTTCTACGCAGTATGCTGTAGTCATTTGAACTCCATAACCTTAAATTTCTATACAAGCAATAACCGTGGAATTATACTGCTTATGAATCTACAAGTTATGATATTAACAATATTTCTCGCCAAATTACATTGCACTTGACAACGTCAATATAATAAACCGAAATGTAAAGCTTACCATTACAAAAGATGAGTATACGAGTATACCTTAAGTAACTTGTCGAAAATTATTTACACTGAAATCCCGAGAAAATTAGGCTGTTACATTTCCTTCTTGAAGTCAAACAATCCAATACGGTTAATCGAACACTCAAATGTGTCATGGTCATACACCATGAAACTTGTACTTATTACATGTGTATCTGCAATAATCATTTGATAAAATACTCTGCAAACAGATCTCCCCTAATAGTGGCCAACAAAATTAAATAAAACTTTACTATGAATGTAGTATGTATAGATAACTTTTGTTCTTGCCCGATATGTGTATAAAAACGTTTACAATAATTCCTATATAGCATTATAGATGATTGGTCGGACAAATTCTGGTTTGTGTGTATTATCATATATATTTCAACTTCCTTGGGAGAATGTGCATTTTCTGAAGTCTTTTGAGAACAGAATGTGCAAAATTAAAGCCCTAATGTTCCGCATGATTGTTTCAGCTAGTAACACTACCAGCGAGTTACTTACCATTTCCTCATGAGTGTCATGATCATATAGGAGAAGAGAATTTGTTATTATTACTCTTACATTTAACTTAACCAAATGTTTGAGCATAAGTATTAACAATAATATAGTAATAATTGTTCTTGTATTTGTGTATACTAGTCAATGACTAACTGGTAGTTGTTTTGCATAGAATGTGGTTAATAAAGTAAATTTTAAGGCTTAAGGATGATACTAACAATAAGAATATGTACGTATGTATACAAAAATTAGGTTGACAATCGCCAGTATTAATTGTTCTATTCAATATACTAAGAAGCTAAAAGCTAACTTAAGAACAAGGAGAAGCTTCTTGGTCGTTTAAGATGAAAAGTCACATTCCTATCTAGAGATATGTGCTGATGAAAGATAAAAGGCTGAAAAATAAAAATCCACCCGGCTGGGATCCACAAACAAATTACATACTTGAAAGCATTAAAAATCCATTAGTATGGGCTAAATGGTGGAAAATGTGGAAAATTACTGTATACTGCAGTTAGTCAAGCTTGGTAAGTAAATATAGGATTTTCATTTAATCTTTAATCCACTTACTCTCAAGAACTTTCCCCATACTACAGTAGCAAAAACAGCAACTTCTCAAGTTCACCATACACACACCACACTCATCTCCTACATTGTGTCGTGTGCAGAGCAAGACAAGTGACTCCATTACATACCTAAGTAAATAACTGTTAGGGATATGAATGTGGCACATTGCATAATGGAATGAAATCCTTTGTCTTGGCAAATAATAAAATATTGCGTTTACATCTAAATTATTTTATGCCCTTGGAAAACATCTATACTTTTAATCACTCTACACAAGAGTAGCAAGTACCTATCTAAATGCTATAGGAGTGTGGAAAACAATTCTCACTCACAGTATAAAATATTTCTTAATAAATATCAAGCACAGTTGTTGGTTGCTTCTACCGTGTATGGCATTGTGTATAAGTAATATGTAACCATTACTGTCAACAATGAATCATCACGTATATTGTGGTGTAGTACCTGTATTTGGACAGGATGAAAATAGATATCTAGAAGCAAAATTGTGTTTAATTATATATCTCATTACGTAAAAGCTGAAAGGAAATGCTGAAAACTGACACCAATAATAATGCTTATTCGTGTACGAAATCTCAGTGGTATAATACATAGGTAATTAGTTATTTAATTTATTCATTGAGCAGAAAGAGCTTTCAATCGCAATTTACTTACATGTATTTATAACTTTCTGTGAGTTACATCTTACATGCAATGTAATATATAATGTACACAGCAGAAAAAACAGTTTGGTCATTCTGACCACATTATAATATATAAGTCTTGACTAATTTTGTCTGTCACAATCAGATAATTATAGTGGTTGTGAAAAAATAATATAATTTGCATCAACATTGTTAATGACAGTACAGAAAACAAACTCTTGGTTTTGGTCTTTTTTTACGGGTACTCCGTTGTTATTAGATGTACAACTCTGGTATTGGACAAGCCATGTGTATATTTATATATATGTTTCTGTACAAAAAGTAATCTTAAAAGCTGTCTATTGATGTAATTTCATAATATTTACCGTTAGCGTATCACATAAATTAATAAGGGGTATATTGTATACATACCAGTACGAAATCTGTTACTGCTTTCATGTTTTTGAAATTTCTATTACAGCTATTTCAGTTACTTATTGAGCTGATCAACAGACACACAATTGTATGTTTGTGATGGTTTTGTGTGAGGAGAAGCCTGAAAAGAAAATGTAAAAATGTTTGTCCCTGTAGTTTTTTTCATTACTTACGTTTAGAATCTTTCATCCGACTCAACAATGCCTATATATACTTATACTTGGATTTGTGAGTGAACTGAACTGACAGATTCTAATTTTCGGTTCACCGGAGTTCGTTTCGTGGATTTGCTACTAACAATCTCTGCTGTAGTGGTATTAATGCACCTACGAAGATTCTTCTGATTCTATTATTGTATATACTCACTCGCTAAATACACAGTATCAATTGTGATAACTTGATATACATTTTGATATACACTGTGTAGGTAACTATTTTAGATTTAGACACATCAAGTGTATACTACAAAAGCAGAAGGATTCAGCCTAGTGCGAAACTAGATTAACTCATTGAAGCCTCGTATAGCGTTACTTTCTCTTTACCTTCAATTATCCTGGTGAGAAAGTTGGTTGGTTTCCCCGTGGCGACAATAACGAAACGGATGAAAGCATCATTTCCGCTTTGATAACAATAAGAGATTCTTTTCGAAGGATAATAGTACGGTGAGCTTTTCTTGCTGCTTCGTTGAACACAACACTGTTGTACGAAACGACATATTAGCCAGCTTTCCATCCGTATCATCTCACGCTAATATTTGTCTAACTTTTACTTAAAAGAGCACACTCACTCCACATAAATATGCTGTGCCTTCCACTACAAATATTTCCTAAGTATACCTGCCATCTGCAACGAATAAAATAAATATGGTACATCACAAAAATTAGTTTTCCTGGAAAAGCAAGAATAATATAACAGAATACCAAGATCCCCTTCATGTGTCGTATTAAATTTATATTTTCATATTCTTAGTTAGTAGATACTTTGTAAAGACATTGTGGTAAAGTTAAATTGTTCGTGCCTATTTTATACAATTTTACAGCTTTATTGTATCAGTGTAATTTATTCGGCGACCACGTGTAGGAGGAATTAAAGGAAATGATAGTACAATTAACACATACAGATTACATTACAAATTACACATCGTGACTTCTAGGAAATTCTCCTGCAACGCTAAGAACTGATTTACGATTATCAGATCTGCGTTTGCATGAAAGTAATTACAGATAGAACTACTGAGAAGTTTATAATCTGTGTAATTCTTCCAGAATCTGTCGCCTGCATTCCTATCATCTACTAATATTAGTGTAGTAATTTAAATATGTCTTTGGATTTGTTACGAGCAATAGGAGTGGTTGGTAGTATTGATAATTAAAGTAATGATGGAGCTATAAGGCAGTCTGCGTATTATAAAGTCATTTATACATACACCACACGTCTTCCTTTTTCTAAGGAAATCCCCCGACACAGAGTCTCTAAGTCTACTTTAATATTCCATCTCTTTCTCCTCCTCTTGAAGATTTTGTTCACTTGAAACTTGAATGTCTTTACGTATTCACATGGTTATATAGGGGTTTAAATGATATCTGATTTCTGGGATTAGAAATATATTTGCTGAGATATTATTAATAAGTTCCTGTATTACTTTTTAGAAGCGATAGTGAAACTGTAGCTTGAATTTGATTTTCTTTTCTCCAATTCTAACGTAAGGGAATCCTGACTCACAAAATAATATAGCCTTTTCACGATGAAATGAAACTCACAGAGAGATTCTCAACTGACTCTGTTCAAGTGTCTTAACCTTGGCTAATACACTATTCCCTTTTCTCTCTGTCGTTTGCATAAGTATGCCATTACTCACGAACCATCTATAAAATTCCAACTTGAGAGTGTCGTCCCAAGAAAACCAAAGGTATTCAAATGAAAATGGAAATATTATTTGGTCTTCAGACGAAAGCCCTCAACGCAACGTCTCAAAAACCACAAAGCGTAACTCAGAATTTCTCAATTCTACATACGTGTGGAAAGTGTGGATTTAATATTTGTAAGGTAAAATACCTGAAAATTCTTCCCGAAGAAAGGTGTTTGCCCTTTTGTGCAAATGACAAACGAATGTGTACAAAACTAAGATATCTATAGGTATAATAATAACGCATCTATTTTAACGCAACGTTAAGCCACAAAATTACCTGCTAAAAATGGCACAGTAAAAATTACCAACCCCTATAGACCTATATAGATACTAATAAAACTTCAACATAGTTTTATTATGTTGTGACAACATAACAAAACTTCGCTGATAATATGAAATCTCGTAAACCTAGAAATTCGTAGTGTTTTGAGTACACGAAGTTAAATAGGTAGGGTCCCATGCAAATGCTCTCACGACAATTATAAATGAATCGAGCTTATTGCTTTGATGGAAAGAGTAATCACAAACATGACATACTTTCAGTTTCTACCATGTGCACTTACAATACTCGTCCTGAAGTAATATTTCACAGTTTCCGTATACTATATATATGGCATGTCTTCAAAAATAACTACGCGAACAACATTTACATAGTGTACATCAAGGGAACATTGTCCATATTCCATCCGAAGTCTATCCATAATCCACTTTATTACAATTTAAATACACAAGGTATATATGTATTGTAAATAGCTGTACCAAAGGCTGTACTAATATAAATCTAACCTGCAGTGTGTGTTTTCCCTTGTTAAAAATGATCCTCCACCAGATGTATTACATGCAAACATGTATCCTTTGCTGTATTACACACATGTATTCAAATCAGAGTTCGAAATGCATAAAAAATTGCGATGGAGTAGAAATCGTTAAAAAACACACACATAACATACACAGACACTGTCATGTGTCTCATATGTGTACATATACTATGTACCCACTGCTCTTATTGTGATTTAGAAGACTTTTTCGTCAGATCATAGATAGGACATCCGTTTTATTTAGTATATTCAAAAAAGAAAGATTGAAAGGTTCAAGTGAAGTTAGATTGAGTCTATTGAAGGTTACATATAACGTGTATATACACGTGGAATATTCAGTAACAGCACACAGGGAGAATCAATATTCACTGATTTGAATCCCATATGTGATCTGGACACAAGCGCATAAATCAGATGAATGATGAGGCACATGGGGTAACTGTAACCGTAACTAGAATGTCTGGCTCAAGACTCTTTCCTTTCTAGTTTGTGTTTTGTGTCTACCTAGTTGCTACGTGTTTACGTTGAAAATATTCATCTGACGAATATCGAATACAAAGGACGATGCAGATGCATATAGGTAGGTACCATGTGTATAGTGGCTGACGACGACGAAGAGTCACTTTAACTTGTCTTGTCTTCATATGCAATTTCGTGTAGATTCGTCTTCCTCAATTGAATTTGTATTCCATTTCACTTCGGTCTGGATCTGACCGTTATACAGAATGACGTGACATCCTAATAAGAAAGGCTATTGAGTGGCACCAATAATGGGATACCAATAGAATTATCTTCCTGAAATCCTGTCGCTTTTCTTCCTTTATTTCAATTTGTAGATCTAATTTACATAATATACATCTCTGCCTGTACATTTTAGGCATATTTGATATTACTTATCTTATCATCTATAGCAGGCACTTTCTTCAAGGGAATAATTATTTGTTACACGATTTTTGTAATAATGGGAAATGTAGTGGCATTTTATAATTCTTTCTCGCAGTTATTTTTAAACTATTTAAATGCTGTCTTAGAGAGATTGCAAACTCCATTATTGAGGTCAGCATTAAGATTAAGTTACACTACTCCACCCGCATACCTGGATTCATTCAATTACATACATAATTAAAGAAAACCAAACTCTGAAATCTGAATGATGATAGTGATATAATTTAATTTCTTGTATCGCTTTATTTGTATTTGAGGATAAAAATGAACGCTAAAAAATATACACTTAAATACATTTGTACATAATATATGCCATATGCATACATCTTAGAAATGTTTAATATACCAAGGACTTGGGGGAGGGGGGGTGCTTAAACAGCTTAGAAAATTGAATTGTAGGGGAGCATTGCCCCGAATGCCCCCTTGGATATAATTTATTGTCACATTATGTAAAACTAGTTCTCCTAATTGATATCAACTGATTCAAAAGTTTTCGTGATTTATGATGTTCTTGTACATTAAGCTTGTTTTGTTAATGTAGCAATTGGAAACAAGAAATTTTACACCTGCTGATGACGATTACTAGCAATCGTTTCTGTAATGACACCGGCATCTTACAAAAGAAACTGAAATTGTTAAGCAGAATGAATAGCATATTACTTAACTGTGTCCCAAATGTAACGTAAAAGTTTTAAAATTCAAATTTACTAAGGGTAGTAGTATTATAGTAAAGCGTGGGGACAGAAATTTCATAATGTACTAAATGCATTAATAGTCCGGAATCTCCATAATTGCTTTGTTGTGGTTTCTTAAGTTATTTACTTTCTTACATGATCTAGTTTGATCTATGTCGGCAAAACCTGAATAAGGTACATCAGTTTTAGCGCAAAAGGAAGAGCAAGAAGATTTTTAGATTTGCTTACAGAACTATGAACTTCAGACGAAACACGTGGTTGATGGAAGTGTGTTAAATTTGTGAAAGTTGAGGAATTACTTTATAAAGGGATTTTATAGTTGAGTAGGAGAATACTGTAACATTAGTGGTTGTCGTACATTCTGATGCTACAATTTTGAGTTTCAGTTTGTGGTTACGAGTCACGATGGTCACGACGAAGATGCGGGTGAAACTTCATTAAGTCAATTACTTTGAGTTTCTCTCACTAATATAAATAGATCAAGTGATGCGGAAGAGTAGGAGTGTATTCAGATGTCTCCTTGCTTACGTTCAATTCCTCGAATTCAACGAAACTAGGTTTAATTTGAATTCTGCCAAAGCAATCAAATTTCTACATTCTATTTACATGCTGAATTTCTACATTTCCGCTCTTATAACTCCCAAGATCCTATTTATATTACCTAGATATTCCTATACGTAACTCCTCGCACAAACATATTATTTTCGCCATTTTTAGCTAGAAAAGTATTTCAACGGTAACATAACATACGAACGTAGTATCTCACGTAATAATAAGATGCAGAATGACGAACGACCCAAATCACTCAAAGTGTGTCACTTTATTCCTCATGTGCAGTTTCCAATTTCATTTCTATGTAAATAAACATCAGTGTTTTACAATTTCCTTATTAGTGACATGTTTTTACATTTACGTGGGCAGAAAATGAAAGGAAATAAAAATTAAATTGCAATTCTGCAAATGTAAATACAAATATTTATATGTAATATGGCAATATTCGTTGCTCTCACTGTCAGCAGCAAACCCAAGTTCTTAATATTACTATAAGCTACCCAAGTAGGACTTCTTGTATATAGATCATAAATTATATGGTTACATCCTTGAGACCCTTGTCCTGTGCTGGGGTGGGTCACTTTCACTTTTAATAATTTGTTGTGCAATCACCATCCAAGAAGGCGAAATTATTTTTGAAGTGTTTCTATGAAGTTTTTCAAAATTGAATCTTCAACCATTAACAACAACTGTTTTCAGAATGAAGAATTAAGTAGGAAAAGTTTAGTCGTACTATGCTAGTCTTTTTGTTACATGTACCTGATTACACCACTGCACTTCGGTCCTATTACTGAAATTAGTAAAATGGAATTACTTATATTCTTCGAAGCATTTGTGAAATTATATAAGCTTCTTATCGCGAGGAAAATTTATTGACATTGCAAGTACGTAAGTAACAATGCATGAAGATTGTAAAATCTGTGGCATCTTCCCACGCTGCTTGCGTAATTTGCAGAATCATACAGGAGATTCCTTTTTGCATTAAGCATAAACCAAATTAATACTGTTAGCGAATTAATAAGGTTACTGTTCATTTGTAAGTTAAAAGGAAACCTGCTTTCATATAAGGCATAAGACATAAGCACATAAGTAAGTTTATGACACGGTTATAAATTCAACCTGAGAAATGGCTAAGAAAATCCTCCTTCTCTCTGCTTTTCCCAGTTACTTACTAAAATATATTAGTCATATACCATAATAGTAAAATCTTCTCAGACAGACAAGAATTCAAATAGCATTAGTTTTACTTCTAGATAGGAATTCTAGGTTATGTAGTACTTTTACATTCTTAAGTTCCTTACATAATACTAAACCTCTCTACACAGGAAAGCAATATGGAAAGAATTGTAATATTTCTTGCCTGTGCTGATGTGAAAGGGAAAACACAGCAGTAAATTGTCGAGTAGTATCTTAGTAGCTTCTTCTTTGGCTGGGCTCTTTCTGATTAAGTTAAGGACAAGTGAATCTGAAGTTGCTCACATGTCTCTCCCTCTGTCTCTGTGTCTAACTATATATGAGTTCTGCTTCTATTATTCTATATATTATATAATACCTACCTAAAAATACAACCATCCGGTATCTGTTCACTTTCCAAAATAAAACAGTCGTATAGCATGTATGTGTTCCGACAGTAAATACTTCTATCTGCCTACTTACTACAGGCATTATCATTTTTATGTCGAAAAAATGGAAATGTTCCCAGTCTGTGCTGTTTACTACTTACTATCTATATCACGCTTTGTGCTTTCACAGCTTTCTCTCTTCCTGTGAAAGACCAGTCAACGGAAAGTAACTTCGTATCACACAAACACAAAGATTTTTTACGCTATTGTTTGCCAGTGTATTTTAAGCCATTATCGGTCCTTCTCTCTTTCTTATAGTTGCATTAGTTTTAGGTATTAGTATATACAAGTAAAAAAATCTCAGATAAAATTAGACAAGATTGTATGGCAATAGGAAAGCAATACCTATTATCGGTCAATATGTTTTCCTTTTTTCGTTTCTAATAATTTTACTGTCAGTATATATAGACAGAGATCCAATAAGTGTCTAGTTACGTACATAAGTGTATAGGAATTAATACCTACTTACTCAATTTCCTGTTAGGACAATGCTCTTACACTTATAAAGTATAAGAAGAGTTTCAGATATGCTATTTAGTAAATTCATCATGTTCTCCAGAAGAAATTGCGTGTCTTTTCATAATAAGCTGCTACCAAAATTCATTTTTATTCCAACTAGGTTGTAAATGTCGATAGGAGATATCAAAGTATTTTATATATGTACAGTATAGTAAGAAGAAGCAATGAACGACTTTGCCTGCTCAGAAATACATAAAATATTTATCTTTGAAGCATAATTTACAGTACAATAACTGGGGTAGTATTGAAAATCCTTCTTGTTCTTTACCATGCAGTCACTCCAAGATTTTATTCCAACTGTCTCTGCTATCAAAATATTATATGTATTATTGTGATGGTATTAAATTTCCTGTGACTTGCTGCAACTGACTAAGGTTTACGGTGTCACCCAGAAGCATCCGCATCAATTCACCACTGTCAGACCCTTGCTCTTGTCTTTTGAAAAATTGAAATCCTTTGTACTTACATTTTTCACAATTAATTTACAATGGAAAGCAAAGACAGGTCGCTGCTAAAAATGCTTCTGTTGAAACCGTGGTTCTTTTCTAAATCTCGTATAGCGTTCCGTATTCAGTATATGGTCTTTTCGCATGAAAATTCTCATTGCTACAGTACTTGCTGGTTTGTCACTTTCTTGTTCGAGACGGAAACAAGTGAGAAATGAAAGCGGAACGAAGGGCAAGAGTATGACAGATAAATGCAAGTCTGTCGTGCTTCAAGTGTACATCATTTCTCATTGTCTTATTAGTTTTACTGCGCTGGGAATACTTTCATGTTAACTGTATGAGTAATAAAATAAATGCTTACATTGTGTAAAGTAGAGTAGAAATTCATAAACAAACAAATATACAATTTACAATGTAGAATGTACCAATGTAGTACAATTTCGGGATTAATTTTCTAAAAATAATGCAAACTGATGACTCTGGAATTTATTTTATATTCAATTCAGCCGTATACGAGAAATAACTGGATCTTCGTTACTTAGAATTAGAATACGTCATTTCAAATATTTGTGAAAAATGAGTTTCGTGATTCGTGTGGCCGATTTACAAATGCAAAGACTTATCAAGGCGAATGTTAGAAAATTGTAATATCCTCGTTACGTAGTTTAGTAGGTGGTTGTTCAGTTGCTAGCGTGCAATCTAAAAATACGTTTAGTGATGAAAGTTCAGAGTTCAGAGAGTGGGTGGGTTTTGTGGCTGTTACACAAGGAAATTAAAATTTGCAAATATTTATAAACCGTAAAGAAATGCGAATGCTATAGAATGAAGACCTGCGGAAATGTAAACACGTTTCTAAGGATGAAAATGTACTTACATGTAATAAAGTTTCTTGGTATTAAAGAATAAATGTACGAGATGTTCACCTTTTTGGTCGTGGTACATTCGTTGCTTACTTTTATAGTTTCTTGTTAGTGTAGGTAGTAATTTTACACTCTATGCAAACAATGAAATCTGGATGTAACGTAAAAAACTTTCGAAAAGTTTTGAATGAAATGGGACAAAACATAGCCACAAGTCAAAGCAGAAGGTTGAAAGCATCCGTCTTTGATAAATTAAACTTATTTGTCTACCTATTTATGTTTTTGAATGAATTTCTTTGAGGAGGCATGCGAGAAAGAAAAACACTACGAATACAACTACACAAGTAATTTCTCATGTCTCTGTCAATAATGCTCTTTGCAGTATCTGTGTAAATATTTGTTTAATGTTTCAGATGTGGATAGACTACAGCCTCAAATGGAATCCTGCTGACTATGGAGGAATCAAAGTCGTCCGTATCCCCGCAGAGAAAGTTTGGAAGCCTGATATAATCTTGTATAACAAGTAAGAATCATTCTTACTACAAAACTCATAATACTTTACAAGAGTAGTACACACGTAAATTTAATTAATGATAAAGAGTGCAAAAAATAATAGCGTAAAATAGAGTACATAGAGAGTGAAAGTAACCTTTTACTACTACGAATAAGTACAAAGAGTCAAAGTTGGCAAACCAAACTTCGAAAAACTCGTCTAAAAGACAAGATAAAATTTATTTACTGACCGTAACAATAATTTCGTTAAATACAAAGGCAATTGACATTTTACTTCCCATAATGTTGTCTTATCAAACAAAAACTGACAAAAATTGGATGCACTTACTGTTCATACTGTGGATATTTTATTGAGAAAAACGGATTTATTCGCAGAACCAGAAACTCGATCCCTTCACTTACATTACAACCTAATAGCCTTATGTCATATTTCAATTGGTCTATATAGGTACACAAAAAAACTTTCCGAAGAGTTAACAATTAGTGTCTGTCGCAACTCTTACGAGCTACATGAAAGAACAAAGGCTAAATGTAGGTCACTCTGCCTGTTCCCTGTAGAAAAACCTAAATGCTATCTACATGCAATAATATCTCCTACCATGCATGCGTTATATGTACAGTTAAGTATATGTTTCTCTATATAGTTAGTTTTATAACTATGTACATATCACGCTTATATATTTTTTTCTTTGCACACCTTCACTTATATATCTATATACATATACCTATACACATTTGTGTGTATGCGGGTGCTGTGATGTATGTAATACCTATAATTGTTTAATACAATACACCAATAATGCATCATATTCTTATTGCCCCATAAAGTACCAAAAAGCTAAGTTTGCCATTTAAAAAAGTTTTGATAGAGTCCTAGAGCTATTGTATTACAACAATAAGTGGAGTCTCAGATGCAGTTGAATAAAAGGCTGTGTTGTGTTACACAGTTCTTCTAATATAGTGAATAAGTACCTGAGTAACCTGAGTATTATGTGTCTCATTCATTTTGTTTAGTAACTATGATGCGGAGTTCTATTTCTGCTTCTCTCTCTGTCTTTGAACATAGAAATGAAGTGAAGAGGCAAGTAGTTCAGTATAACAATAATATCATTGCACATAACACAACTACCTAACAAACTGAAAAGAAAGTCGAGAGAGAGAGAGTCAGAGAAAGGGCGAAAGCAAAATACTCATCTGGAGAATCGTAATAAACGGGAGAAAGAGAGAGAGAGAGAAAGATGCATGTGCAACTTGTCTCATGAGGTTGACGTTAGAGTCAACTTCTTTCATCGGATAAAAGGAGAGTTGAAAAAAATGTTTCTCGTCATTCTTCTCATTGATTTCCTCTTGAGAATAACGATTACAGCTTTTGCCTGTCTGCGAGTAGCTTTGGCCGTAGTGTCTGTGTACTTTGATTCTCTTTTCGTAGTCTCCTCGATATCTTTCCCAATACTTTTTGGTGCCATTATATAAACCGCTATTTAGTTTGATTCTTTCTCTACACCTATATATACAGATGTATAAGTACATACATTCATTTTATATCTCGCCGTGTGTATCTTTGTATTTATACGAAAGTATGAGTAGTGTGTGTATGTGTGAATGTTCTCTCCACGTAAAATTCTACTAGTTTCCTCTTTCATGCAAGTTTTCTTCTTTGCGGTTTGTCATTGAATGTATGTTTCCTTTGCCTACAGCCACTAACTACGTATACGTATATGTATGGGATGAGTAGTATTGAGTCTTGAGTGGAATATTACACAGCTTTGGGTCTCTCTGTGGTACTATCAGGAGTTCTCCGTATACAATTGCTATTGCTATATTCGTATTACCCGTGCTTGTCATGTCATGCGGATGCCAATCCAAGTCACGGCTTGTCATTTGGATTTAGTCTGCAAGGGAAAGTAGTAAAAGCAATGCAAACTAAACTAAAGCTCAAACATAGGAGAAGCCAACTCAATGTGAAAGGTAACCATTGCGTCTCTCACACTCTAACACATAGTTAATGGCAACGGCATGGACAAATCTCAAACCGCACAAAGAGCAGAGAGAGCATCACCAGCTTCACAGTCATGAAAAGTGACGAATGCCAAAATTCTGTAGCCACACTCTCACGGAATTCTGACTAAGCTGCGGTGATATTCTCGCTTTGTAGTGTCCTCAAGTATTTATGAGCAACTCTTCCTCTCGTACCATTACATAACCTCTATGTCTCCTGGTTTACTATAGCTCTCTGCTAAAATAACACTGGATTGATTTTCATCCAGCTTTATTAAAAATAATTATTTTACCGCGTTGCTCTTTAGTATTAGAAATTTCTACAGTAGGTGTAAGTTGTTATGTGTTGTATAAGGATCTAGTATTTTAAATACTACTTATATGAGATTGACTTTTGTAGGTATTAAACAATGGACAAAAGCGACGAGACAGGCAACGGAGTAGGAAATTGTTGTCAATTCACTCTAAGGCGTACCTATTTGTAGTGTACTTCCGTTTTTGTTATCTGGACGAACGTGTGTTTTGTCATTTTCAAACTATTAGCTCGCAGCAATTTAGTCTACACTTAAAATAGCTCTAAATACACCGTTATGACCCTACTACTACAATATAACCTTGCTCAGAACATTCAAAATCGCACGATGCTCCAAAAAGTCAAAAGTACAGCTTTCTTATCACTTGGACTGATTTTCATTGTGCATGTTTATTCTACACATTATACAGTCATTTCAGCCTCGCTAAATACTAAAGGTATGAAAATCACAAAATTGTGTTCGTCCCTGCTAAAATTACACGAAAGCGAATAAAATGGTAGACAGGAAGTATTACAACACCTGTGTGTTGCCCGTTTATAGGTATGCTATTACTACAGAATGACAGGTTGTAAAATATAGTGCAAAGAAAATATACAGACAAGTACACACTTTGTATAGTGATAATTTCATTATTTATGAGTATTGCTACTGTTTAACTGCCTTACTTAAGTAATTATTAAGCAATATTACTCCGTACTACACCTGAATGGCTGATGAACTTTTGAATGATGTCAAACAGTGTGCAAGTCCCTGCTGTGATTATGATGATCGTTTAACTGTTATGATTACGAGTTTGATAATGTGTAATAGAAACTCGGTCAAGGAACATAAACGTTGAGTCTTTTAGTCTCAGTTTCTCAGTCTACCTCCGTTTATATGTAGTGGGATGTAATATTATTATATTACTACCATATATTGTACACACAGCTGTAGTTGTAGTAGGTATAAGGGAAAGAAAGGACAGGGGGAGAAAGCTATAAGGTTTACTAGGTTTACGAACTAACGTTCATGTGTGGCAACCTCGTCGTCGCCGCCGTCGTCCTCCTCACATAACGATAAATTGCTGTGTGTTCGGTGCGGTGGCATAATGGCCATAGATAAGATAACGAAACGAGTATAATCATAAAATAATACTATTTTGCTACTGTTATTATTTACCTTTTATTTCTGCTACGAGTGAAAGGCTGAAATGTATACCTTCTCAAATACTTGCACAGAATCTACGTGTCCTACGTCTTATATGTGGGAAATAACTTACGGTTTATTTGTCTGGAAGGTTGTTTGGTTATCTTTGTGTTCCTTAAAAAGACTGGGGTTTACTATAGACACATGATGATTAAAGACCTAGTTGAGTTGAAATTCGGAAGGCAAGGGACTGCAGGTTGCAGCAGTAGTAGTAGTTGTAAATTGTAGATAGAATGACTACGATGAACCAGGATACAAAAATTTCTTGCTTTTTTACAAGCAGAAAACAAACCTGCTTTTTTAAAACTGGCAATCCCATTCTCACCTTCGGCACGCATATGTCTAGGGATCTCCATACAAAATACAATATTTAATTTTAATTACCTGTTGACAGAATATTCACACCATATGAGAAACACGTATAGTACTTTGCTACTATGTGCTATAATTTTGGGACAAAGTATAACAATTAACTTAAATTAATATTATTATTCCATCATTTTCTTGATTTTTTAATTTACAAACGAAAATTCATATATGTATATAGGACCAATTATGTATACGTGATGAGCCATATTGATCATGAGCCACAATAATGCACATGATGATATTATGTGCATTATTTCTACTCAATGTCCAACGCTTGCCTAATAGATGCATTAAATCGGCTACATTTTTCTATGTCTCAAAAATAATTTATTAGAAAAATGAAACATCATTTGTGATCGGGTCTCAATTTGGGTTCATATTTTAAATCGGCATAGCCGAAAACCCCAAAATACTGAAACACGTCCGAATCCAATAAATTATGTTTTTGACACAGAAAAAATTAGTAGGACGGATGCCAATTTAATGCATAGGCAAGTGTGGGACATTGAGTGGGACTAATACACGCAGCATGACATTTGGCCAACCCTGTAGTACTGCATTTTCAGGTTATACCTAAAACAAAAGGTGGAAAAGCGCATTTTGTACGCTTTTTTGTTCCCTGACACGCATAGGTACCTAGATATTTTGTGTTTGGTTGGTTTTCTTGTTGAGAGCAGTGAAGCAAAATTTATATAGCATTTATTTGTTACATACAAGATCCGTACTCGTAGTGGGAGATTCTAATGTGGATTTTATTGTTATTCCGTAGTGCAGACAGCCAGTACAACTTGGCGATACTGAGCACGAACGTGATCGTTTCATCAGACGGCAACTTAACATGGCTGAGTACAGCAATTTTCAAATCCTCCTGTCAAATCAACGTCGAGTATTTCCCTTTCGATGAGCAGAATTGCACCATGAAGTTTGCCAGTTGGACATATGATGGATTTCAGGTAAGTTTATGCTACATACTAAATGACACACCGGATATACCATTTCATGCACAATCCAAGTTTATTATATGGAAGTAATATAATAAACTTCTTGACAAATTCAAGTAACTAAACTATACCTACTACTATGTGCAGTGCATTCTGTCTGCGTTCAATGGTTATGTCGTCGTCGTAAAGAGCTTTTTAATACGTAAGAAACTAGAGGAATGGTATCTTTATACATATGCAGTCGCTATACATATTACTCTATAATGACATCATTGGTTACAAGTTACACTATTCTAACTTATTGTTAGAGGAAGGAGTTCACAGATCATGATCTTGTAATTAATCAAAAGGTGAAAGGAATCTCTACAGAGGAATTAACACTTAAATCAAGATGACAAATGCTAGGTCTTTAGTTAGAAAGTTGAATTAAGATAAATTATAATTCTATTTCCTCTATGGTAAAGTCGATGGAGAAAAACTAACAATTCATCCACGCTATTTTCTAAGCCTTTAATGGATAACTTTATAATCTGAAGATAAATTACATGCAAATTCTGCTAGAATTAAGTTAATTGAAGGGACTGAGTTGGAAAACAAACAAAATTCAAAATCTGAAAGGCTCATAACGTCTTTAGGTACACACTTACGGAACGTTTTTCTGCATATGACGCAGAAAACTAAAAGTATAGGCATTGTAGATTTTTACGGATGCGCCCGACTCATCTGAATTTTTGTGTTCATCTGGATAATCTTTCAAAGTTAAGATGGAAAGTTCAGCTAAGTTCATATCACAGCGAAAGTTTGAAGAGTAAACCTAAGTAGGTAGCTAGATTTACTATTATGCAGATATTATTATTCACCTATGCATTACAACAATAATTTACGTCTGTGCTGGCAATGCTTTTGAACTGGTTTTGTTGCAAAACAAGTTCATCTTGTTTGCAGTTTTTGTGTAACGCGTGTATACAGTAAGATATTATCGGTGTATGCTATCTGCATGGAGGGGGTCTAAAATGCACTCGTTAATTTTTAATACACAGAATGGAGTAAAGAAATATTGCACACGATGAAAGCAAACATTCCCTTACAGTGAAAGTATTTGTACTGTGTACTCACAGACAAAATAATAATAGTAATAGTACGTTGCCGAGTGCATGACGCAATTATAACAATTTTCTGCATCCGTTTTCCTTTTTCATGCTTTCGTGGGTTTACCGTAACTGCTAAATACTTCAAAACTTCACCGGTGTATGTACGTGATTCTCTAACAGTATGATTCTAACTGCATCATTTTTCTGAGTTAGTCATTTATTTATATTGTCTGGTTGGTGACTCACTTACTTTAAGTGCCATTCATCCTGTGCTGTGTCCTGTGTAGCGTGTACAATATAATGATATGCAACTTTTATCATGTAAATACTCCAAAAATAATGTCACTCTAATGCAAAACTTTTACAAATAGTTCTGGAGGTAGGTACACTTGGTTAGGATTGCTTACGTCATGTTTTTCCACAGGAAATGGCTTGATTTAATAAATACGATTTGTCATACATTTCTATGAAATAAGAATAAGAAAACGTCGCAGACGGAAGCGGTACCAGAATATACCCTAGTTTGTCGCATGAGAAGAACACGAACTAAAAGTACATGATTTTTTTTGTATAGACATAGTGACATACCCAACGCAGTACAAAAGCAGGCTGTGTCGTTTCTTGGTGTATTGTATAATATATTTTATTACTTGGTGAACTGCAACTGTGACTACTACCACTAATAAAGTGCAAGTGTATTAATGCTTGAATTGAATTGTTCGGACAAAACACAGGATGGAATTACACTTTTATACATTTCAGTACACAAATATAATTTAATAGTAAGGGTATATAATAACGTATATACCATTATATAGAGTATATAGACTCTATTGCACGTAACAATGCCAGGAGGAGAAAAGTGAACCTGACCAACATGTCTCGTCTCTCGGAAGGAAGAAATCTTTCTCCGTTTCCTTACAATTGTAAACACTCTACACAACAAACGTACGCCTCCACATTCCCAGTTTGCGTGTGCAATGCTGATTCTGTTTCCTCAGATATGTACTAGCCATTGTTTGCCTTTTACCTTTGTGAATTAGGTATACCAACTTGTTTTCGGTTTAGGATTACTTTCTCTATTACTATACTGCGTATAGTCAAAATACTACCATGGAGTATCATGGAGTGCTAAGGATAAGTATATAAGTACAGAAGGAAGTCCCTGAGACAACTGTTCTCTTATATGTATAATATAGGCAGTTGTTGATATAACGAAAATGTGTAACGTGCTGAAAGATGACAAACCCAATTTGAAACTAGAATTTTCATTTCTTGTCACCCTTCACACTTGATCCTCCCTCATTTCCCGCCAGCTCAACCTGGCTGCCTCATCACAATCCACTTAACTTGACTCTCTGGGCAGATATATTTTATACGCTCTCCTCCAGAAGGTTTATTATTACACGCAGTTTGCCTTTAGGTATTGTATGTACTATAAAACGGACTAAATACTAATACACCTTTATAGAGGTGTCCTTTTCATCCAGAAACGGTTATGTTATATACCATGTCGTCATAGGGCAGTAAACACCGAGCAACGAAGTGGAAATGAATTTTTCTGGTATTTCAAGTTGTCTTGAAGTCTTTATGATGATGGTCTACGCTGTAATCCAAGTCTGAATGAGATTGTAGCGTTAAACTGGGGCAACGCGGTCAGAGACCATTATTTACAAGTTCCTGTTGTCACAATCAGTGTCTTTCCTCTTAGAACACGGAGTGAAAGCAATCTAAAGCTTTAGATCAAAGTGTCTGTCTCTAAACTCAGGCTTTGTTTGTTTGTTTGCTCTTCGAGGCTTTAGAGATAGACCGTACTATTTTCAGTTTCAAATGAATTACCTACAGCTTAGAATTCACACTGAAATTTTATAGGCATTCTGTCTATTGTGAAATTGTTATCCAATTTTTATTATTATCAACTTATATTTTATATATTTGTCATCCCTTGAGGAGAACTCCCTATCTTTTTTAATGATGCAGTATGATAATAGAAATTCCAACCCTCCATATACCTTTGCCTGCTTTGTTGTGCTTTTTTATATAAATAGTATTGACTCGTCCTTGACTGAGTGGCAGTCATTGCTGAAGAGATAGATAACTTTTAAATGCGTACTGGAGTCAAGGGACCAATAAAATTTGACGAGATTTAAGATTTACTTTCTATTTAACTTTATGATCAATGGCCAAAGTAGTAAATAGACTCAATGGCTGTATGTGAAGGAGGTTCTTCTTCATAGTCGTCAGGAAAAGGACAAAGAAGACACACAATCGGATTCCAGTGGTTTCCCACAATTAGTGAGGAACTTGTGAAAGCAGTATACACAAAAGGGTATTGCAAACGAAAGAAAAACAAACTAACGCTCTTAAATCACACATACTTGTCTTATACTACTTCAGTATTATATATTCCTGTATACTTCCCTATAGGAAATTACAGTTAGCAATAGACTGTCATGTCAAGGCAGAGTTATCATTATTCAGTTTATGTTCCTTATTATTTGGGTTTGCTAGTATTTTTACTTAGGTATATAATACTACATAGTATAGGCATATAGTAATAGTATACTGGTATACTATGCACAATTCTGTACTGTTTGTTACACAGAAAATAGAATTGTCTTTTTGTAGTTGTAGTATTTCCATTATTTTTAGCAGAAGTTTACCAATTGGTCCTTGTCCTTCTTTCCTGTCTCTCTGTATAGACATTTATTATTAGTCTAGGACAATGCGTATATAGATTGAAGATTTATATGTTTGTTTCGTTCTGCTCTGCTAAGCTTAGCTGAAGGAAATTGAAGCTACATGTACAAGTATGTCGACAGTTTTTCTTGCAGTTGCTTTTACACACACACTTGCTCTAATTAAAACATTTCTACGGAAGACTGTATTACAAAGTTTGGGTTAATACATTTTGGTGGAGTAGAATGACTGCGTCTTGCGGTGGCAGTTGGAATAATGGTGTGTTGTGTCGTTGAGTCGAGGTTCAGCTTTCTTTAGTTAGTATCCTTAATTAGGTACTGATTTTTTGCTTACAATACATCGTCTTTTGGAACTTCTGGTTTAATTACTGTAAAAGAAGTCAGAATGAGTGCCACTAATTAACTTACTATGCAGAAATGTCTTTCACAGCTTAGTTCCAGACTCGATGATGTGAAATGAACCTTGTAGCACGCATAAAACTGTTTTACTTGTAGTTTACTTTAGATTTTAAATACAAGGAAAAAGTTCTGTGGAAAAAGCTAATCGGCTTGCATAAAAGTAGGTACCACATTCTAAGTACTTACCCAGAACTGCTCAAAATGCAAGGAAACTCTTTCGTCGGTGAAACTACATAGTGACAAAAACTAATACTCGTTTAGTTTTCCGAAGGTTTTTCAGGGCTATAAAATAGAAATATAATTTTTATGCCCTGTTTATTCCTTTATCAAGAGACAGCGCTGATAGTAATGTATTTATAAAACATAATGTAATGTGTAGTATGCATGTGGTTACTTCTTCTAGAGACAAATGGAAGAATACTCGTTCCCAACCTCAGTATGTGAACCACTTGTGAAATTTTATTACAAAGAGAAAGGTTATAAAGAAATAAGTTTTGTAGATGTACAGAATGTTAGATGTACATATACATATAGAATGCAAAGAAGTTTACTACTTCGTAATACTTTTTCGGGGAAGGGGAATCGTCGTGGAAAGTTCCTAAACCTCATTTAATTCACTTGCAAGCAGAATATACAGTCAAGATGAAAGGAATGACACGTAACGTTTAACTTTATGGCATTAACTAACCCAAACCCAGTTAGAAAATCCAATCAAAACTGTCACCACCGATTCGTTCCTAGAAATTATTTATTACGTCGTCACTTTTGACGTGTAGTAATAATGAGTATAGTATAAAGTTCACTTCTTCCCTTACAGAGAAATGTATAGCTAAGTAAAAGGTAGGAAATTTGACATTTAACTTTTACTGCAACTTTTCTCCGCTTAGGTAGTTACACTTTTACTATTACGTAAGGTCAATTGCTGATTACCGGATGATTTCTTCGTAATTAACATTTTCCTTAAGTTTTTAAAACTTTTTTTGCTACACATACCATATACTTATTAATGGAGCGTTAATTGCAATTTCTTCGCTTCACATACAATAGCACGCCTTAAAAAGTCTGTATAAGCTTGCTTATACTACGAAAGATTTCCTTGAGATTAATTAACAGCTTAGAAAGACTCATTTATTAAATAGGCATAAATTCACGTCGCAATTCGCTAGTACCACAGTCTTAATGTACAATGCATATATCCGCATTGATTAAACAAACGTACAGCCTAGTAGTACCTATTACCTATGTGCGGTAAAACTTTCGACAGTTTATGCGATATGAGTAGGTATTAAATTATTTCGCAATTTATTTGAGGTACACTAGTTTCAGGAATAAAGGATGACGAAGAGGTACTTTTCATCTGTATTTGATTTCATTTATAATGGAAAGTAGGTAAGTGATTCGTGAAAATCGTTCAGGTGACATTTAATTCTCCTACTAATGACCTACAGTTTGGCTTGAGGAGAAATAATGACTAATGACTATTGACTGTACATGATTCATGAATGAAGCAGTCATCAAAGGGATTTCATTCTTTTTGATGAATTATTAATTCATCACTATAAAATCTGAATGAGTGTCATTGTGAGTTGGTGGTAAACATGTGTATTCTTTGATGATGAACAAGTGAGTATGGTCAGCTAACCCTTTTCATCAATGATCAAAAATAATCAAGGTAATTATAAATGGAAGTTCATTCAACCGGTATTCCACATCTACAGTATATGCATGATGTAATTAGAATATGAACATGAATGGAATGACTATGACTCTATTTAATACAAGCTTGTACATACACAGCTTGCTAAGTTGTACACGGCTCTTTATGTACAATCTTGTACTAACAATTAAAATATGCATAGAACTTTCTCCGTTTGCAGAAGGAGAAAGTCCATTCCCAAAACAAACGCAAGGGTGTAGGCGTTGCGTTTGTTGTACTAAAGAAGGTATCAATTTCTATGGAGAACAAAAGTCTTGCATTGACTAATTTGAAAACGTGGCAATGCAATGAAATGAAAAAATCTAATTGAAGCACCTGCCTTTATGTACAAATGAACGTCTCTGCAAATAGAAGTGTGTCTCATTATTCATTATTATTAGCAGAGAGATGCATTTCATGATTTCATGCTTCGCTGAGAATACAGAACTCTTGCTGATTTAACCAATTTTGTGGTTCACATGACCTATTTGTATGCAATTATATTCTTTTGAGGATCTAACAGAACTTTATTAATGGCAAAATCTTCTATGAAAAGTGATCCATCCACCTTCTCCAATATCTACTGAGAACTCTTCATTTGCAGCTTTGCCAAATTATTTCATTTAAAATTACATATAGGTATACGCGAAAGTAATCATTGATTGGTGGTAGACAGAAAGTTCTGTTAGCTTAATTATTTCCAATGTTGCACCGGAGTTTGTTGAGAATTGTGTATAGAGTGCAATAAATTATTAGCAATGTTAACTGTTATAGTACATTAGTAGAGAAAGTTACTCCATCTGCATCCTTATAACTACAGGGTAAATGATTTTGGTGATTAATATTTTATACTGCTCCTAAAAGATCCATATTATGTACATTCTTGCTGCAAGATAAACTTTAACGGATGGTATCTATGCAGGGGTAGTTCATTACCTGTCCAGATATCGTCATAGGCTCAGGTGCTATAGAGGCTTTAAGATATTCTATTCTACTTCATAGCCCTGATATGGGCAATAATGGATCTATTTTGATACTAAAGACGAAAATTTTGTCCTTCACGTTGCAAAATCTCCATTTTCAAAGAATAGGAAACCCATCTCACTGCTATTAAAATTGAAATAATAAAACCGAATCAAGTTCGCTGCATTGCATACAAATAATAATTATTTGTATGCAATTTAATTAATTATTAAGCAATTATTATGTTGAATATTACATACCAATGTTATGTACCTATTTTTATTCATAAAGAGTCAATTATATAATGATGCGGTATATTAGTTTTTTAAGTGCATATTTATTAGTCATTGAGTGTGTGGAAAACGTTATGAATGAATGTAAATCATACAATTCTATATGAAGGAATATTATTACTTGGACCATTTCATTAACATATTCGGAAGACAAGGCAATTAACATATTAGGACGAGGTATCTGCAACTATTGTACATATAGACAAAAATTTATTACTCTACTCTTTTATGCCTTAGGAGCACAAATAAAGAACTATTTAACTATTAATTAATTATAAATATCATTGATTTTTAAACAGTTAATTTTGAATTTTAGGTGAATTTGGTGATTGGAACTGAGGACGGGGACTTGTCAAATTATGTGGAGAATGGAGAATGGGACCTTATAAATATGCGACAACATCGTCACGTAGTTTATTATTCTTGCTGTAATGAGCCATACCCAGATATCACATACACTATCGTCTTAAGGAGAAGACCTCTGTTTTATGGTATTCAAATTAACTCTTACTTTTGCACATTCTTTGCTTGTGGCATTATGTGCAGAATTATTACCAGTTTAAAGTAGGTACTTATCTCGTTATCTGTAAAAAATTCATTGGTATATTTTACTTGTTATGTATGAGGGAAAAATGAGATATATGTCAGAAAATATGTATATATTACTGTGAATTATTTTTATGGGATTTCAGTGTTCAATTTGATACTGCCCTGTGTGCTCATATCTGGACTGGCCTTGTTGAGTTTCTATATGCCCTCGGATTCTGGTGAAAAAGTCACTCTTGGTATAACGACACTTCTCTCGATGACAGTTTTCCTCATGGTCATTGGAGAGAGTATGCCTCCAACTTCCGAGAAATTGCCACTTATCGGTTAGTACTGGTCTTTTCAGTCTTTCCCTATTTGGACATGTATAACTATAGATATATGCATCAACATGCATGGCAAAAGGATTTTCGGTCTTTTACTGTTCTATATGCCACTTTATAATGTTGGATCACAGCTGTAGATCTGTAAATATGTCTGCCTCTAATGTGTATATTATATCTGTAGGTAGGTATGTCTGTGCACTTTGTACTGTGTGCCAGTATGCACATTGCACACAGACAAGTTGCATGCAATTGGGAATTCGTTTGGGTCCTTTTGCTAACAACCCAAAAGAGCTTGTTTTATTTCTTAGCTTCGTTTTAGCCCTGTGTGCACGAAACAACAAAACCGAGTCTACTAACTTAACGAGAGTGTATATAGTGTCTGGAGGATGAAAACCAGAAAATCCTTTGAGACTTGGATAGTTTCTGCAGCAATGACCAAAGACTAAGTATATTGATTGAGTGGGATGGTATGTCCATGTCGGTTATACTTAGTTGGAACTTAGAAACCACTATTGGACGTGAATCCAGTGAGATGTCAATGGTAAAATGATAAGTCGTAATGGTTGCTTTACAAATATATAATATTTTATTACATTCCTGGGTCTTTAAATGTCTGAGTTGTCAGCCTTACTATTTGTAGACATTTGATTACTCTCCAACTAGACTACTACGTGCTACCAATCAACTTTCACACTTTTTGCTGCAACAATTTCCCAGAATTTACTCGACTTGTCATTTAGAATAGTTAGGTAACTTTACCATGCAGTTGTACAGACTTAATAAAATATTGGCATTCATAAAATAAATGAGCTCGTTTTTGCCATAAAAAACTCTTCACATAAGATTTTTATAGCATTAAATAACAGTACACAGTAAAGAACAACTTATTTTGTAATAGTATAGCCATGTCTTTTGTAAAAAAATGTATCCTGGATTATGGAATGCTTTAGCCTTTGGTTAACACTAATAAAGCATTGTGTTTCAACCTAATTAGCTTTTATCTATTAAGTAAAATAAGGGCAAGGATTGAAAAATAACAAGCAATTGTTTTTCTTTTACAGCTTTGTAAGTAATAGGAAATAAGTAGTAGGTACTTCCAATTTGAGCTTCAATCAGGGTGAATAATTGGATGTTGATTTGCAGGTCTTTATTATGGAGTGACAATTTCTCTCGTGTCATTCGCAACTGGACTTTCAGTAGTTACATTAAATATTCATCACCGAGGAATGCGTGGGCGCCAATTACCACCGAATTTTCGTAAATTCATTTTCAGTTTCCTGGCAAAGGTTTTATGCTTAAGACTGGAATTTCCGAACCGAGAACTTTTGCTTTCATCACCGTCAATGATAAACAGGCGAAATGTAGGAAATCCTGGAAATGCACCTTCCAGTTCGAATACTCCACTGGGTGCCAATTCTTCTTCGGGAATCAATAGTCGAAGTGTCAACCCAAGAAATCCTCACTCAAGAAAATTGCCTGTGGTACGTGTTCTATTTCTGTATCTCTTCCTTCATCAGCCACACTCGTAGAACTTCTTTCATTCTCACAAAACAATTTTGTAGCTCATTATATTGCACTCCAATTGCTATTGCCATTCTGCCTCGAAAACTTCTCTTCTCTATCTATTTGTACTTGTCCATTGCACTCGAAACGTAAATAAAATATAAACGTCATTTGTGTGTGTATAGTAGTAAGAGGATGAGAAACCAAAAGGACGTCTGTTTAGAGAAAGTAAAGTCAAAGTCTGTTTTGTGTGAGTGCAGTTTGTGTGACAATTCAAGTTTTATGTGTGAAAACCTAATAAATAGAGCCTGTAATAAACTCTGCCTTTATGACTTTACAGAATGTTCTGCCCAGTCATCTATGCGTGTGTCTATGGCTATATGTATTGTACAATTAATGCCTTCAGGCTTTATATTCTATAATTTGGTTACGTAATGTGCTCGAAGGCTGATTGAGTAATTACGAAGGGTTTAGTACAAATAGTCCGTTCTCTACCAGCACTCTCTCTGTGTTTGTGCTTATACATTATGTCACACAAACTACAATTAGATATACCAAATTACTAATAATGAACCAGTTATATAATAACATTACTTATTGGGCCTGTAATTCCATCCACATTGACGTGAGAGGAATTCTGCACAAGTTAATGAGTGACTAATGATTTTCCTCTATAGTGATAACGGCAGAACTCGTCTCAGTGTAAACTACGTAAGTATTATTCCAAGTAGGTATAGTATGTGTATTAATAGTCTATCGTGATGTAGCAGTCATAACGTTAAACAAAAGATGATGATATATTTGATTAGGTACAAATTCTGCCATTTGTTACTGCACATACACACATCCGATAGTTTTAGTACTTTCAGACTGGGAAAAAAACACTCGGAACGTGTCTAATCAATATTGTTCTAGGAACTTGGCCAATAACAGTCAAGCTAATGTCAAATACAACCTATATTATTTTATATATTCCATCTGTGTATATAAAACCTACTAAAACTACCAATCTAAAAGTATCTTCCTTAATAGCTGTATTTATAGATAAATGGAATCGGGCAGATTTTTCGTTATATAGTATTGGTATGTGCTGCGAAGATTGGTTTGTGTAAAAGTAAGTACAGAAGAAAAAGCAGAAAGAAAAATGACTTGTGTAATAGAGTGAATTGAATTGATATGATCATGTGTATAGATTTTGTGAAAAGAAGCATGAAATGATATAGAAACATTACAGGAAGCAAAAGTTCTTCTTACTTATGATTATTATGATGTAGAGTCACTTACTACATCCCTGTGGATATAAAGTACAGAGACAGAGAGAGAGAGTGAGAAAGATACTGCGACTGCAGGCAGCAAGTTGTTTGGGAGCAATAATGTGATTGCTTCAATCGTTCCATCTCTTTCCTTGAGACTTGACTTTGCAAAATGATCTGTCGACCCAATTCTAAAATATATGCGAGATATTTATTACTACAGAGGCCTGAATCAAAAGTCGAATTAAAACTTGCGAGATAAAGATTTGTTTATCAAACATGAATTTGCTTTTATGTACGATTTCTCTACCCTGTACCTGGTACATCGTATAATATCCGCTAGTTCATTTCAGGGATTTTTAACCACCACCAAGTTATACGATCTATCGATCTGTATACAGCATTAAAACGATGCACATAAGCTCATCATGGTATAAAATACTCGAGAAGAATTATCATCCGTTGTTTTCAATCTGTTCTTTTTGAAGTTACATTTACTGCAAAACAAACTTTGTATGCATTCAGCTATACTATCACATTAAATATTTCATTTTCTAGACCAGCATTTTCAGTAGGTAATTATTTTTTCAATCGATAATAACGAAGGATAAAAGTAATCAATCACAAAAACGAAACAACTAGGTATACTAATTATTATGTGTAGCCACAAACCCTAATTCTGCTGTGTACTAGTATTACTTACTAAAGATATACTCAAATATTTATTTAGAAAGTACACAAAAGTACAACTGTACTATAACACGTTGATAGTATATTATACTTACCTATGTATTGTACCTGATAATGCATAATCCAGAATAAAATAAATCATTTAGTTTGCAGAATTTGCTTTGTTAGCGAATTTAGGTACTTTTGATTGATATAGATTCTACAGGTAGGTACTATAAGTTAGGAACAGAATTCACTGATTTGAGGATTTATTATTATGATGCAGAATGACACATGGCGAATAGTCTACCCCGATATGCCAGCAACTCCCCCGAACATATCGTGCTACTGCGATGCTCACCAGGAGATGCGGGAATCTTGGCAGAGAAAGTCTCGTAATCAAGTGCTGGATCCTCGGTAAGTTCATCTTACATAAGTGTACTTATATTAAACTTTTATAATATTTTGTTAACAAAAAGAAATGCAAACATACATGTACAGCATGCACGACTACAGTATAGGAAATAGGAAGATTTCATAGTGTAGCTGTGTTAAGCTGTTAAGCTTTATTTGAAAACTAAAGGACGTATTTTAACTTTAGAAACTCCGTATAGGTATACTTGCATGTATGTCGTACTTTACTTACCATGAAAATCCACAGGCAAGTGCTGTGGGCATTAAATAGACAGACATGAATGAAGGTAATGTAAATGTATATAGAAGTTTGCTGTATAGGAAAGTGAAGATGAGAAAACGTGCGGATTTTTACTGGAAGTATGTAATGGGTTCTGTTTGGTTTATTACGTAGTTGTGACTTTGTGACTACGGGTTTGTATTGTTTGCATAAAGTGAGAAGATATTCTACGTTCATTGATCACACCCATGTGTTTGGCTTAATAAAAAGACGTGTTTGGGGAATATATATATATGTTGATTTGACTTTGTGATGGAAATAGGTACTCATCATATGGAAATCTGCAAATCGTAGGCGGAGGAGGACACGATCACGGTGGAAGTAGCAGTAGTTGTGCCAGTGGCAATATTTGCGCCAATTGCTACGCTGGAATGAGTAGCAGATTCCGTCCTGTTATGAGAGTACGAGGAATGCCATCCACAGCCGATGGTCCACAAGTCACTCGTGATGACAGCGATGTTGATTTTAAATCTCACAGCTTCAAAGGCTCACGTTGCTCTCACTGTCCTCCCCTGTGGGAGCAAAGACTCTCCAGGCTTTTATGTCAGGTTCATGAGACAATGGAGAAAAATGAAACCCGCATGGTTGAGCAAGACAGAAAGGATATGATGAAGTTGGAATGGCAACAAGCTGCTTTGGTCATTGATAGGTAATGTCAACCTCCCATTACTTCATTTCAAATACTACATACACAATAGTACTTACTTGCCATCACTTCTTTTTCAGTTGGATCAAAATAAAGTTGAATTGAATGCATGTAACTGCTATATGTAATCTGCTGATTAAGATTAACAATTATTCATTCGTGGCAAAAAACCTCTGTAGGTGTTGTCTCATCAATCAGTATTAGTATTGCTATATTGCTAAGATAAGATATAAATGTGGGTAAATAAAAATACCAACGTACGCAAATTACAATCTCTTCAAATCAAAATGGATTATATCAATAACAATTTAATGTGCGCGCATGCAAAATTCTCTGTTAAAGTAATAAATAATGTTTTTAATAGAATTACATAATCAATTACGAGGCACGAATCATCTATGTAGTTCCATTTTTTAAGGTTTTTTTTCTTCGAGTTTGGTTTAAATGGTGAGATTTCTCGGACATTCAATTTGACTTGAATATCTGTTGAAAAAAACCAGACACTTACGGTACCTGTGCGATTGTTTAATTAAATAATATTTCCGAAAGATTTCAAAAAACACTGCGTTCAATGTGTACATATGGGTATCATGATTTTTATAGATATAATTTGAAAAGTGAAATTTTTTGTTATTTTATTTTGATAGTAGTAGTAAATAGACTGACCTTTATTCAAGGTTTGCCAAATTGACACAGTAATAAACATGAAATTTTGACTAATTACATTAAAAAAATGTTTGAAAACTTATTTTTTGTTTATCATTTGAGAATAAATGATAATTTAATATATTAACTGAGCTTCTGATTGTAGATACATATAGAACCATTTCTTTTATCAATTCTTTATCCAAACTGAATGTCTAGTATTCAAACATATAGCAAACGTGTAGTATTCCATAGCTTTATAAAAATTTTAAATTTTATGGTACTACACCTAAAATATGATCACAGTAAAATGATTTTTCGTGTATGTTTTTTATACATAGACTGCTATTGTGGATATTTGTGATTGCGACGATTGGAGCAACTTTTGGAATACTGTATATGTCACCGCACACAAAACTCTTCACTACCTGATCTTTGCCATCAGATAGCTCTAGCTCCTCTTCTTCTGCCTCAGGGGATGATGGTGGCGGAATGCAAATCATGGGAAGTCCAGTCGCAAAAGTAAATGATCTTGTAGATACGTAAATATTACATAAATACATCTACACGTATTACTACAAGTAAATATAAGAATAAATCACTTTCTCGTGAGATAATACATAAAACAAAACATATAATGATATAACTCTACACAACTGAAGACTATATAGGTGTACCAAAAACTAAAACAGTCCGTGTAGGGCTAGAGCTATTCTGAAGAAAATAATCATGTAATGATTTCTTCCATACATTTAGAAATCGACACAGTTACACAATTAGTACATACAAATACAAACATAAATCTACCTAATACATTTAAGGAATTATATTATAATCCCTTTAGGTACATCCCTGTACAACTGACTAAAGTTTTAACTTATACATAATTGTACCAATGTTGTATCCACTATATACTCTCTATACTTACTTAGAATTGTTAATTACACAAATGGAATAATGAATAATAGAAATTTTCCTTTACTTTAGAGAATAATACACAGCACCTATATATACAGAATACCAAAACACAAGTACACGTAGTACATGGTAAAACTGATAATAATTTGTTAAAAATTCTGAAAAATCCTTATACAAATGTGTTTTTAAACAAGATACTAAAATGTGTTAACAGTTAAAAACCATAAAATCCACTATATTATTATTAGTAATAACTGTATACTATACTCTACTGAAATGATTCGTGTTTATTTACCTACACCGAAAGTGAATGTGATTGATGTGCTTGTATGATTCTCACAATGCCTCGTCGTGTCATCAAGAAAAGGTACGAGAAGAACTTTATTTATTACCTTCTATACTATATATGTGTGTAAGATTTTCCACTATAATAATTAGTAGTGTTCAACTTTCAGTAGAAAAAAATACAAAATCATCTATGTGATTGCTGTGTGAATTGTAAGTGATTTATCCATTCCTTGGGGATTGTGTGTGTAGTTGATGTTGATTCTATATACATAAGAGAAATGTTAACCTTTAGCTGAGTCAATAAATGTTGACAGCGGGTAAGAGAATACTTTTACGGTAGTGTCTATATACGTGCAGTAGAAACCGAAATAATATCTGCAAATAAAGGAAACATCTTATATAAATACTTAGAATACCTTTTAGGGTTATACTAAAATTATAATATTGTGTCCTATATTACTATACAAGGCAGATGGAAGAGTCTAAAGTGTTTTTACGTACTTACATACATAAGTACATGCTTATCATCAAGTACCATACAATTTAAAAAAAGGATACCTTATAGCTTTTGAAGCAGTGTGCATCTTTGCAGGAGCCAACAACAGCACGATGAATTTAGTTGGACACAAATATGCACGAAGTGAATTTTATTTGAACTTGTTTCCAAATAAAGTTAATTTAATTAGACAACAAGTGAAAGGAAAGCTTTCTATTGTATGTTGACATTGCAATTGTAATGTAATGTATCTGTATGTAAAGTTGAACCAGGTATCCCTAGAGAGATTAAAGGAACAACTATTTTTCTCAATATACAGTAATGTAGCACTATATGTATTATTGCATAAGGATTCAAATGACTTGCTTGTTAGTACTTTAGTAATGTGTACAAACAAATACGGATGTACTTCATTAAACGCATTGTTTTCAATTTTCATGTGACTTCGTGCATTCATAACTCACTTTTTATTTTTGTCACGTTTGTACTTAAATACATATAATATACCTATACGAGTATGATAGAAGCATCATTTTTCATTAAAAATATTCTCCCAGCAGAACTATGAGTAAAACTACCTACACATATCATAAATAAGTAGGACTAGCATAAATAACAGTCCCAGTAAATCATTAGAATTGCCATCTGATGTCATTGCAAGTTAAGCTTAGGATACTACAACTAGTGGGTTTCTGAATGTATACAGGAGTTTTGTAAATACGCTGCACTTTTTACCCAGGCCAAAATATCTGTACCCAGCAACTTTCCTTTCACAACATTTTACGATCCTGAACGATTCTGCACTGAAAACGCTTATTTTGAACTCGTAAGTCGAAATGCTCCATTTGTCCAGATTGATGTAAATTAATTTTTTATCGCAGTAAACTTATAAATTTTGGTTGAGGGCTACTATGGTGGAATTTTCCAGTTAATCCACTTTGAAAATGGCTAAAACTGTTTCAATGTAAAACTTAACCATTAAAAATTCGAATTTTTGAACGTAATAAATTTTATTAATAATTTTCATAGTTTTCTCTTCATGAATCAAGCGTAAAAATACCATATAAATAACAAGTACTTTCAAAATGTTATCGTAACAATGAAAATGCGTTTACCTAACTATTTTTAGTACCTACTCAAATCTCTCTAAGTACCTATATACTTCCACTCCTTTAGACCTTGTTTTATAGGTTCCAGAGTCATCTCCAGTAAAGGATCGATGCAAACATAAAGCAGATCGTGTTTGGAAATATTTATATATATATTATACGTACCACCTACACAACAGAACGCGTTTGGTTGCATTTTACTTTTACCACTTTAGGTTGGTGATAGGAGTTCTATTGGCATTAGGAAAAATATTAGGACGTCTGTGCTGCATTGCAATGTTGAAATTGTACGGACAGACATGTTTATGTGCATAATAGTAGTATAGTAGATGAACATATTATTGTCCTATAGTTGCATGTTGTCAAACAATAAAAGCACGCACGGACAATATGGCTACCTACCACAGTTTCATCAGGAGAAATGTTCCAGACAAGCGTCAATGCCAACAAAGTAGACATGCTGGGTTGTGAAACCTGATAAGTAAAGCCCGGCTACAGAAAGAAGGTCAGACTCAAATGTGTACAAGGAACAGTGTGTATTTGTACATAATGTACCTATAGGGTAGTCTATGTATACACGTCTTTTATAACATAGTTTATTACAAAGATCAGTTTATGGAAGGAAAGAGCACTTATTTACGTAGTGACTATGCTGTACTAGTTTAGTTAGCCTGGTATGTAATACTAGGTAGATGGTAGAAAGATGGTATAGCTAGTACTATACTAGTACAGTAGTTTTTATTATTTACAGTGTCTGTTTACGTTTATTAACTTTGGGAAATCACATTGCATACAATATGTAATGCAATGTCTAGTACAGAATATTAACAAGTAAATCTAGTGTAGCAGAGGAATGATGTATCTACAGAAGAAGTTTCAAAAGACAAAACAATAAGTTGTACCAGGCAAAGTTGATAAATGAAAGTTTGTTTTGTGAAATGTAAATTTCTTTACGTGTAAATGTGAAACTCAATTCTTTAAACTTACACTGTAGATTCTACAGCCTTTATACAGAAGCTAATAGCATATAATAATGACGAGTTCATATGAAATACTTTTAGAAAGTGAAAGAACTGACTTTCTTCAAGAGAGTGATAAATGTAAGCATGAAAAGTAGTTATGTCGTAATGTTAATAAATTACACTCTTACTCATACCTATGTAAACACATTTACCTAACTTAGTTAGGCTAACTAAGATCAGAAAATAATATCCAGTAAGATGAAATAATATAATATAATGGTACACATTTATACTTCATTAATTTTCTTATTAATAAATGTTCTTGCTTTGGGTACTCGACAGATCTAAATTTCATCTGTTTGTATGTTTGTCTGAAAAGGTATCTGATCTGTCTCGAATTGAAATTCGTTGTTTGATTAAGTATATTCATTCATTATTACCTTAGAAATTTGCTATTCTATAAGTTTTCTCACAAAGAAGTTGTAGTATAATAGTTTATAGTTAGGAATTTATCAAACTACAAGATGTAATTCTATGGAGTGCTGTCTTTATTACATTTAACTGAATAGGCATTCGCATTACTAATTAAAGGAAGCATGGGATTATAAATAGCAGGAAATATTGTAGAATACAGGTGTATAACGATTTCTGTCCTACGGGAACAAAAGAAATTCTGAGACGTAGATATAAATTAGTAACTTACAACTACACGCACTTGACAACTTCAGTTTGTCCAACTTTCTTCCTTCGTTTATGTTATATAAGTTGTCAAAGTCAAATCCACTTTCATTTGCTTAGTGATCATCAATTTACAAGTTCCTCTTTCATCATCACAAAGAACTATCGATCTACAAAAGTTTCATGAATCATTTCCAAGTTATACATTGTACCTACAAATACCTCTTCTACTATGGGTATAGATTTATACGCAAAATGTAACCTAAGCTTGTTAAACAATACTTTTCCTTCATTTGGAGGCGCTAATGACATATTTTGTGGTGGAACTCTCATTTAATGCTTATCTGCATTGTTTACTGTGCATTTAATAGAGGAATCGTTTACTATTACATAGAGAAGCATCGTTGATTATATTGTCATGAATTGTAATCAAAAATAGAATATATTAGGCAGACGAGGATTAGAATTATAGAACCCTAGCTCTCTCTGCCTTTATATTACTACATCTATATATGAGGAAAGCATTGATGCATTATGATGGATGATAATTTACATTTCTTCGTATTTCTTCGTATTTCTTCGTTTCTTGGCACTCCTAATAATAATCATAATTATACAACTGTTGAAAGGAATTTCCTATTATACACTGAATGGTAAAGCTTAAAACCATTATAGCTTTGGTGTGCTTCATTCACTCTAAAGAACTCAAATTATATCCTGTTATTTAGCACAGGATGCCATTAATCATCAAACACTGAACACAATGTTAGTTGTATGTAACCAGATGTTTTAGCAGCCTCTTTTTTGAGACACAGCCGGAAATAAGCAGTTACAGTTACTCGGAGTATTAAAGTTCTGTACAGGAAATCTTGGTCAGTTATTCTCGGAATTGACTTTGTTATTGAGGTAAAGTACCTATGGAAGCTTCACTTAATAATTTAGCTATCATTATAATTACACGTGGAAATATTATATGATTTTCTGCGTTTTACTATTCATTAGTTATGTGCATAAGAATGTACAAGGTAAAATGTAGGTATATTCACATGTATTTGTACATACACTAATTAATTTACCCGAAGCTCTTCAAAACTACTGAATTGTCTACTAGAAATTCAATATCCTTCCCTGTACAAATGCAAATTTTATAAAATAAGTGCGCACAGCTCTGTATGAAAGTTTCATTCAGCGCTGATGAAACCTCTACGTGTTTCACAGTAACTTCCGTGAGTCACGATTTTACCTATATCTGTATTCATGTACTATAACAAGTGTAGATGATGCAAACTGTTTATCCTGTTCATTTCTGGATACACATTTCGTAAGAAATTTGATGAAATCGTAGTAGCAACATAAAACAAAGAGAAAGATTTGTTTTTGGAAAGGTATAGAAAACATTTTAGGCAATATTATTTTACTGGGGCATGATGAAGTGTTATTGTATAGCGCAATGCGAGTATACTTTATAGCAGTGCGCATTTACAGTGCGAGTGCACTTTATAGCATGGCGTATATATATATGAGGGATAGTTTGCAAAAATACTTTGAATCATTCAAAGCATTGATGTATGAGTATAAGTACATGACTACATACATAACTACGAAGAGAAATTACAAGGACACTACATTAGAATTTTGAAAATTTGAAATAAAAGCATATACCCATAGTATACTTTTGCATATACCCGGAGTAATATCTTGATAATCAAGCCTTACATTTTCATATAAATATTTCCATACAATTTAAATGTAGGAATATCCAGAAGACATACAGAGATACATTGTGTGCATTGTGCAAATCATGTAGGGAGAGCAGATGTAGGTAATGGGAGTGATTTTATGAGTTGTCAACTGTGGCACTTAATGTACAAGAGTAACTTTGAGACTTGCCTCAATACTTTTTAGAGCAATAAAAATGAGCTTTATTTCATCGAGTTGACTTGGTCGCACATCGCCAGCTTGTACTGTCCTTGTCTTTTCACAGCTTAACCGTTGAAAGGACAAGAAATAATATCTGGAGAGTTCCAAGCCATAAAACTCTCGTTATTGGTACATTTTGGCAGAAGATCTCGACAGAAATGAGACAAGCGTCCGGCCTTTTTACTCCGTTGATAGATTCGATAGGCAATAGAACTAAGCTTGCTTTGTCATTTCCACCAGGGTTATCGACGTCCCCAGTTCAGAAATATACCTAATACACATTACAACACACATTTATGGTGTACCTACCTGAAAACAAACTCTTGAACTGAATTTGACATTGCATCCTCCTGCTGTGTGTACGTAAACTTTTCCCGGAGTACTTACGTAATATTCCCTTCGGAAAACATTTTCTACAGTTAGTGGCGAAGCTTCAGAGTTCAACAGTCAATAAAACTTCAGTGTGGACGAACAATAGTACTTAACTTATGCAGGCAATATAAAAGACCATGGATCTAAATAGGCACACATATTACTCCATATATATAACGATAAAGTTTAGTGAAGAAAATACCAAGAACAGTTTTCCTTTAGTGCCTAACCTACCTATAGTACCTCATAGTCCATTCCAACCATCCATAGTAATGTATTCGAATGTGCATCATGTAAATTTTCTTCGTATATAAATTCTTCTCGTTTTGTGTAACTTGTTGCTATAATAAATATCATTGAAAGTTTCGCAAGTGAAATTCCGATGTGACTTGAGCACAAAATTTCCATAAGCCACTTAAAAGTGTAGAAAACACTGCGGAATGAGTGTAAACAATATAATAAAGAAAAACTAACAGAGTTTTTATGAAACTGAAAGGACGATAGTGTATTGTTTACAGTTTAACCAGTTCTAGTATTGTGTACATTACAGTAGCTCGTAATTTAACGTAAACTCATTTAGTTCCACTTGGGAGAGAGGGCTTTGCTTCGTTTCATTTGCAGTAAATTACTCGTGAAACCAAATAACCTTCTTCTGAAGCTTTCTAACGAAAACCAATAAAAACTGTGTAGTAATGAACGAACTCTACGTAGAATTCAACTCCTATACAAACGAAATGCCTACACACACACACTGTTCTTTTATATTCGGTGTGTCCCGTGTATTTCTATGTGCATAATAAAATATAAGAGCTCCATGACATACATTACACAGCCACTACTGTATAGTACACATATAACGCATCATCATAGTATAAACGGAAAAATCAAATGAAAGCCTTCAAGTTGTTTTCAGTGGAAACACTTTTCAGGCGAAACGGTCCATTGGGCAGCATCGTTTCTGCAAATTGTGTTAGCAATGACAAGTTCTAGTTTCCACCAATTTATCTGACGAGTTAGTTTTAGATGGCACCAAATGGTCGTTGTCGTTCACACACTGGATGTGTGGTCTGATAAATTGAATTATTCATAGTGTACGCCTAAATTAAGTGTGTGGGTGTGTATATAGAGTGGATATGTATATGTAGGTACTTGTACTGCTTTATATGTTAACTAACAAAAAAAGAGAAAAACGCTTCATCAGCTCTTTCGCGGCTAGTATCAAGCAAGAAAGTTTCTGATAGATGTTTAATTGCTTAAATATTACATCCAGAGAAAGAAGTTCGGTTTGTCAGTTACAGAGACGCAGCAACAAGCGCACGAAATCATCCATTCATGAATGAATTCATTCAACCCACTAATAATCTTCCCACACCAACTATAAAGTATGGCATTCCTTCATTTCAACTGTATTCTTACATATATAAAATCAAGTTTCTTTTATAATCACGCAGCTATCGGGTCAAAAGTACATTTTTGTAAAAAACAAGTGTGTGCATATATGTATATGGGTGTTATTTTCTCAAAACTATATTTATACACTATATGTACGTAAATAGGTAGATAAGAAAGTTAGTGAAAGAAGACAAGCATTTAAGAAATGACTTTTGTAGCTAAGAAAATATAATTTGAAAAATGGGTTGCGTTATGGCTGGGTTGAGAATAATGTGGGACTGTGCCAAATTGAATGGAGATCTTAGATGTTGTAGTAAGTAACATTGTGACTTTGTAACATCGTTAGAAAGGATATCCGTTTCCAATGACTGACCTTAGTTCAATAATTTCACTTTGTGGTTGCTTTATACTATAT